>CM057455.1:496362500-496545000 GCA_016271365.2 Neoceratodus forsteri
TGCAGATCAAGGAACACTTGGAGGCCTCTAACATCTATGAGCCATTCCAGTCAGGTTTTGGAGCTAGGCACAGCATGGAGATGGCCCTGGTCAGGGTGTTTAATGACCTGTTCAGAGCGAGGGATAGAGGAGACTGGTCAGTTCTTGTCCTCCTCGATCTCTCTGTGGCATTTGACACAGTAGACCATGGTGTACTTCTGGACCGGCTCAAGGAATACACTAGTTTCACTGGCATAGTGATCCACTGGTTTGAGTCCTTTCTTCGGGATAGAACTTAGGGGGTAGTTTTGGGGAATTATTACTTGAGCCCAATGGTTCTGTCCTGTGGCATGCCCAAGGGCTCGGTCCTTTTGCCAATGTTGTTTACGGTGTACATGCTATCCCTGGGCATGGTCATTAGACAGTTCGGGCTGGTGTTTCACTGCTATGTGGAAGTTACCCAGCTCTATCTGTCTTTTGTGCTCGGGACTCAGGTTGCCATCGACATCTAAGTGCTTGGTGGGGATCCAGAACTGGATGGCTTCTAGCTGGCTGAGATTAAACCCCAAGAAGACTGAGGTATTAGTGGTTTAGCTGAGCCAAAAGGAGGAATTGGTGACTGGCGGGGGAGTTACTGGGCTCCAGTTTGGTGACTCACATCTGCTAGCCAGCCAAAGGGTGATGAATCTGGGAGTCATCCTGGAGGACGGCCTGACAATGGAGGCCCAGGTGTTGGTCGTTGAACGGAGAGGTTTTTTTCATCTTCAGAACATCCACGAGATCAGATCCCCAATTCCACCCCAAGACCTGGGCACACTGATCCATGCATTTATGACCCTGAGTCTAAACTATTATAACGCTCCATACCTCGGGGTTAATGGCGGTATGCTGCAACGCCTGCAGCTGCTGCAGAACACAGCTGCCCAGCTACCCACGGGCTTATCAAGATCTAGCCATATTTCTCCAGTGCTGCATGACCTGCACTGGCTGTCCATAAAGTGACGTATCTCATTTAAGTTAGGTTTGTTAACCTATAAAGACATGCACGGACTGGGCTCTGGGCTGAAAACATATCTTTTTCAGCAGCTTTTTGGTCAAACCGTATAACATCTTCAGCACATCCACCCATAGCCTTTTAACTGAGTTTTAGTATTGTTGTTATTTTATGGGTGTGTTTTAGGGGGAATTTTAAAATGTTGTCTGTTTTATACCATAGTGTTTTATTTTTGTATGACAACCTTCACTGTACTGTTATGTGTTTTATGTTGTATTTTATGGTAATGGTGCCATATATGAATAAATTCTACTACTGCTACTACAACCACCACTGCACTGATGATCAGGCCACTTGCTAGTTTTTTTTCAGACAAGCTTTTTCAGGCATATTTTATTATAAAAGGCCTCGTCATTATTGTGTTGGCTGAATTTCCATTATTTCTAATATAAACCCTTGAGGTTTTCCCGCCAACCAGTCTAGGAAATAACAGATTAAAGAAGTAACACATTTTTCCAGATAGAATCTAAGTAATTCTAGGATTAAAAATAGTAGTCCTTTTAAAGTGTAAACCAGAGAGATTTTTGGAGACTTCAACCTTGCAATTCTCACCAGAGCAAAGCCTTTTTATTTATTTTGAAGAGATGTAAAGGACACGTGTTCAACAGAAAAAAACATGACTGAATATCTAGCATATAATCTTGAAACACAGTGGACAAAGACTTAAAAAGCATCAGTGGCTCCCAATGCGGCATCTTTAAGCTTGTTTATTCTTTCAGAACTGCCTTCTTCAAACATATTCTTATTACTATATGATATTCATCTGGCAGCCTTCTAAGAGCTCTATCAGTCTTTGCCATGTCTGATTTAAATCACTGTGCGTAACAGATATATTTATGAGTAGGGAAAACAGCATGTACAGTATGTTTATGTATTGTTACATTATAAAGCATCCACTATGCACAGCCAGACAGTTAAAAGGTGGAAACTGCTGCTCTTGCTGCATCCTAAATGGTGGCAATGGTATATTACTGAATTGGAATAAACTGCAAAAGCTGCACTAAAAATCACCTCAAAGAAGATTATTTTTGTTACTGTCAACTTCAGAAAAAGAAATTAATGGAGGTCAGTATCTGTTCACAGTAAAATGTTGCTCTTTAACATGCAGCAGTACCGTGTAAAACCTCAGAGGAGAGCAGGAAGGGGTTTCGAACTAGAAAAGGACATAGTGACTATAGTCAATTATTTACACTGAGGCAGAGCGTACCTTAAAGACACTAATCCTAAACAAAACGGAAAAAGAAATACATCAAATAAAAGGATTAAAGCTGTTATAGGGAGGGAGAGGTAAAAAAATGCAAAATGTTTACAATCATAACAAAGTTTGCCATCTGTAAAGTAGGAGAGTAACTGATTCTTTTGTTCATGCAATACAGGAATGTAGATGCTACAAAAGTACAGGTCCAATTCGCCTGGCTGTTTGATGCAGCGTATTCACACATGACAACACATTGATTTTACTTCTACCTCCATGCAGACATAGACGTAAAGAAATCCATTAGGCAGACAGTTCTCATCTCCATTGACTGACAGAGTGACAATCGAATACTTTTCACCTTCCAAACTGACTGACAGCTAGACAGTTAAACAAGCCTTCAAGTTGCTATAATAGTTTAAAACACTTTCAATTACCTGAATCAAACAAATCCATGATCCCACCAGTTGAATGCATTTGGCTGTCTAACGGTATGCCTAGCTCAGTTTACATGGTCTTTAAGACAACTCACATCCTCAAAAAGAATGTTATACAAATGCAACAAAATCCAGCATCTTGCATAATGCTCAAGGCCTTAGTGGGTTTTCTAAAGTTGCTCTCATCTCAGAGTACAAAAAAACAAACATGTTGTATTATTGCTTGAGGTTATACGAAGTACAGGTAATTAAGCAAGACCAGAGATGACAGTCTTAAAACTACCAAGACAATAAAACCAAGGAAATATGTTCTTAAGTATGGTAAGGAAATCTATGTTGGATACTGAGAAATTAGGTGTCTAAAAACTGTTTCCAGCACCTGTGACTGCCACTCCTAGCCAGCCCTACCATTCCACCTCACTTAGTCCTACAATAGCTGGCTCAGCACTTACCTTCTCCCCTCCCTCACCTTCCCCCTCATCCCCCACTAGCCCCACTGCTTAGCACTTCTCTATGTTCGACAATCACCTCTCGCTGCTCATACCCCCTCTGTCCCTCTCGTTTCCCCCTACACTCCCTCCCCACCCTACCTTTTTAACCTAGAAACTGTGTAAGCTCATTTTACGTCGTGTCTTTGAAGTACATTCTGTCTGAAACTGCATTTAACTTGTAATGTTCTGTATACTGCCTTTACCTTGAAATGTACTATATATCGTCTCTTACTGACATGGAACCTTTGTAAAAAGAGCCTTGGCTCAAAGGTACTTGTAATCCTAGAATTAAATAAACAAAATAAAATAAATAAAATGGCAGCCAAATGTTCAACTGCTCATCCCTTGTTTATATATTGTCGTCGGCAGGTGGATGCTTACCTATGACCCACCTACCTGATGAAACATGCAGGCCATCCCTGGTATTTTACTTGATCACATAATAGCCACTGGTCTTAAGCTAAGGCCCTTTAGACTTAAGGTATAAAGTTCATTCACTGAAAAACTCAACTAGAGAGACAGGGAGGAGAGAATAAGATTAATGCTAAGAAGCTTATCGCAAAGAGGGGTCAGATAAATGTTCAAAACAGTTCACCCCAAAAACTGAATGGAATTTACTTTTTTAACAGTCTGGTGCCATACAACTATATGGCCTGATGGCGTCCTTGGGTTCACACTGCCCATTTTCTATCCTATAACATGGTTGGGGTTGGCTTTGTTAGCAATCTGATGCCACGTGACTATCGCCTGATGGCGGCCTTGGGTTCACACTGCCCATTTTCTACCCTGTAATATGACTGGGGTTGGATTTGTTCTTTTAATGTCCATTTAATCCACTGACTTCTTTTTTCCCCCCAACTTACCCTTGGACTTACATACAGCATCTAGTTTGAGACAGAAGGTTTTTGTAGCGTCTACAATCTAACTTAGCCGTCTGTTGCATTTCCTATTCATTTTTCTTTGGACAAATCTACAATTTTCAGTTCCAATCATTTCTGTCCTTTGATTTCAGGCTCTAGCTAATATCTATAACACATATGAATACTGACTGGTTATGTTCTTAAATATTAAAAAAAACAACTTTTTACTGATGGTATGCCTCTTCAAAGTGATAGAAAGTATGCAATTAGATATTAAGTGTTTACATCCTGGCAATTTGCAAAGTAGAGCAAGTGTGGCTTTGAAGTATCACCCAGTCTGGATTTTTTTAGATATCAATATGTGCTGCTGCAAGACATCTAGCTTGATCAGGCTGAAATATCTAAATGAACATGCTTATGTTTTAAACATATACGCTGCATAACAGGCAAACAACTAGGATCAGGGTGCGCTCTAATGTACTGTAATTGTGTTGACAGAAATAAAAGGAAAAGTCAGAATCCATCAAGAACTGTTCAGTAAAAAACACACAAAAAGCAAAAGATTGTCTTTACAATTGGACAGTTGCATCAAAAGTGGTCAAAGCATTTTAAAAGATGCAGTTTTAACTTCTGCAAAATCAGATCTGAAAATAAACCATGTTTTTCCTACATCTGCCTTATAAAATATGGCTTTTTAGCCATGTCGTATCAACAGGAGGAAACAAGTGCTGAAATAGATGGGGGTTTTTTTCTGTCTTGTTCATATGTGTGTGTCTATGGAAGTCTGGGCAGCTTAAAGGATAATCCTAAAACAGAACAGAACAGAATATGGTTTTATATAGTGTTTACATACACACTGTATCCGAAAGCACCTTGCAAAGTAATGTGTTAGAACTGGTAGTGTGTGAACAGTATGTGGTATACATGCAGCAGCCATGGTGCTCCCCAGTACTTCACATACACTTCCGAATGCATTAATACCTGTGTTACTGACAGGGAGAAGCAACTGGCAGGGTGTTCCAACAGCTGTGTATTTGGTTTTGCAAACCCATACATAGCTGGAAAAAGTGTTTTAAACTGGAACCCAACAAAGCTGCAGTACTGGAATACTACACCAGCAGTTAACAAAATACAGATGCACAAAATCTATTAACACAAGGTCCAAGCTTCAGGCATTCACAGAAGACATGTAATTTTGTGTCACTCTGAAGCCACATCTACGAACACTGGTCAACATGAAATAAAAAATGCATCTACTGTGTTTGCAAAACAAGGGAAAATGAAAACCAGTGAGAAAAAAGCAAATCCTGCACTCTGCTCATGTCGCAGAAATTACAATAAATAACCAATATTGCTAAATATTTAAAACGTTCTGACACCCTTAGTGGAATTGGGTTTCTGTGCTTATAGACTTTTCATTCATCAATACAATTTAAAGGCGCCGATATAGAATGTACGGCGAGTGCAATGTAAAATGATTCTCAAAGAAGAGACGGGGCTGCTGCAGACTGTACAACAAATTGATTTTCTAGAAGGGAATGTAGCCTGTATTTAACCTAACAGTGTAACCCTGTTGTACTACATGAAAAGGGAACATGTACATTGATTTCTTTATTACCATTTCTCTTTGTGATAAGTAAACATTCATAAGAGAACAGCACTGGCAGAGTAACATATCTCAAAAGGTAGAAGCAGTACCACAAACAGTTCGCACTGTAGCTCACTGCTGCTGCTGCCTGGAAACCGGCGAGGACTTCTCTGTGAAAGCAAAGTTAACAAATGCAACACTTCAGTGTGAAGGCATGGCCGCTGGTAAAATGATAACGCCCACAGGCCACCACAACACCACATCTAAAACTGATCTGACTCTAAAAAGAGCAGGGCTTCCAAGATTTTGCAGAGTTCCTGTGCTCTGCAGGGAAATGGAATATATTGGTTGGGGGCTCACCACAGATTTGTACTGGTTTCACGGAAAAACAAAGCATATCCCTGTGTTCCTCAGGTTGTACCTCAGGTGGGAAGTGGCACCTTCCTGGGGAGGGGGAGACCGGGACTTTGATTGTTCTTACCAATCTCTGTGAACAGATCTTGGTGTGTTTTGTATGGCTATAGAGCTGGTATGCTGTACCTGATGTTGTTTCTATGTAAAATCAATAAAGCCTTAAATTTCAAAAAAGGAAAACAAAGCATTTATGTATCTCTGGAAATAGCACTGTCTATGGTAGAAATACAGAAAAACTGCCGTATCATGCTCAATAACTTTTCAAAGGAAGTGAAATCACTAAGTGAATACAGGAGCCTTGCGAAAGCTATAATACGTTCTCATAACTAAAAGAGCCATATACTGATCGCTAAGAAAAACAGCAGCCTATAATTAACATACATTTTATTTGCCTAAATCACTATTTTTCAGCAAAATGTTAAAGTAGTCAAATTCCACAATGGTTAAAGTGGTTTTATTTAAATAAAAGAAACATGCGCCAATTGACAAGAGCGCTAAGTATCCCTTCAAGGAAAGAACTCTGACTAGTGACAGAAATTGCGTCCCTGTGTGTAATATTTATCTGTTACCCACGCCAAATAGCACAATGCTTCATAATAATATAAAAACACTTTTTTATATCACTTTCTGTTGGATACAATTAAAACTTCAGAGTTTGTTAATATGAAGTTTCTGGAACTGATGTAAGCAATTAAAAATTGCAACTAAAATGTTTTATGAGGCGTAATTACTATAAGGTCACTAGATATTATTTGGAGTCAGTTTAGTTTATCACATTACCACATGACAGGGCGCCAGGCAAAAATTATAAATTCCTTCCCTAAATCTGTCCCTTTCTGATTTAGATGGATGAAGAATAATTAACTCTTAATTATTCAGATGACTTCAAGGCAGTTTCAGGATTCAGTAAAGAATGCAGTCATTTTAACCAAGGAAAATAGTCTCCTGTCATTTATCAAATCTTGCGACTTGACCAATGATGAATAAAAAAAAAAATATCTATGTTTACCCACAGCCCTCACTGCTACCTTAGAGGTTGTTAAGCAATGAAATTTCCTTTAAATTCTACCATATGCAAATTATCAGATGCGATTTGCATTTTAAAGTATTTAACTCTACATATTTATTGGATTTCGAGGCCATGCTGATCATTGATTTATGTGCTTCTGGCAATCATATTTCCATATTTGTATGATTTTAACGACAGTAATAATTCAAATATGCAAAAAGTTGTTCTTTGAACGATATCTTTAATTATGTCCTCAAAGCATCATTGTTTTGCCTGGTGTCCTGACAAAAACAGTTTGAAATGAGAAATGGCACTCAGATCCGAAATGCACCAAAGTACATTTGTCCTTTGCTGTCTAATGCTAAATGTGCAGAAATGACTTTTCATGTTAACCAGTCCTCAGCCCTAAACAGGCTGCAGAGCCCAGCAACCTTGCGCGTAAATACTTTATTAATTCTGACACACTTTCACGACAAATTCAATCACAGTTCATAAGATTTCTGTTCAAAATGCAAAACCTGCCCTATTTACTTTGCCGCTAACTTGAAAAGTTTTGCTGCCATGTCTTTTTATTGGAGTTGTCACAAATTATGTGCACTCTTATGAAAGCTATCAAGAACTGTAATCATTAAAAGATCCACAACCGTTTCGCCTATTTATTTCACAAACACAACCATCAAACCTGTCTTCTGTCACTGCTCTGTGAAGTGTTCCTGCAGAGATCACTTTTGGCAACAGAATAAATATATGCATAAACACATACACACATCCACCTTTTAGAACCACTGCTCAGTGGAGTACAGATACAGAGTACACATGCACTTCCCCCAAACAGTCATGTGCTGTCTCTAGTTAGGGATTTCTTACAGCAGCAGCAGCAGCAGAAGCACCTCTTTCTGCCAAAACCAGAATTCTGCAATTGGTAAGTCTTGATAAATTTTGAGGTAGTGTGGTGGAGTGGTTAGAGCACAGGCTTGAGAGCTAGGAGACTCAGATTCAAATCCCACTACAGCCAGACCTGTTCATAGTGTGACCTGAGCAAGTCACTTAACCTCTTAGTTTTTCAGTCCATTCAGCTGAAAAATTAGAAAAAGTAGGTTACCACTGAAAATGAAATACTACATCTCAGCTGGGCTATCCTGGGTAAATAATAATATACTGTAAATAAAAAGTATATTCAGTGAGAGTGAAAAGTTCTATATCCCTTTTATTTCAGTCATTTTAGGTTTACAGGGTTCCCAGACTTATGGGAATTACTGTATTTTATAGAAATTCCACTACTTCTCAGTGCAGTTTAACCCCTGCAAGGTATATAGTTTTTTAAACCAAGGATGGAAAAAAAATGAGAAAGGAAAATGTGGGCGCACCGGGATTTGAACTCCAGACCTCTGGTATGCCATTCCAGCGCTCTAACCATTAAGCTACAGGCCCACTGGTTACAGCGTCCGAAGAACTTCCTATTTCACAGTCACACATTCCTTTCTCTCTAGTGTTGCTTAATCTGCAACCAGAAACCAATTTAGAAATTCCACTACTTCTCAGTGCAGTTTAACCCCTGCAAGGTTTTTTTTTCCATCCTTGTATTTTATAGAGAAACAGTGCAGTCTGAAATGACATTGGCCCCATAGAATTAGACTGATTATATGAGAAAACAGAGCAATTCAGCTTCCATGGGACATAATTTGATCTACAGGAAAACACTGGACTGCTGCCCTGGAGTTAGAGGGGAAAATGTCAGATTGATCTCAGAGCCTTGGTTTTTATAATATTCGTTCTATGTCAGCCCACACCAGATCCTTGCCAGGCCCACCATCTTACTGTACTTTTCTGGGAAAGGCACAGAGAAGGAGCACTGCTAAGCTCGTGGCTGTGACCTCTCTCTTCTCCCTCGGCTACTCTTCCATCATAACTGAACTGATAAGAGAGGGGAAATGGAGGGTAGAGTCAAATAAGCATAAGGTGTCATATTTATTAGCAGTTACTGGACACTATATTGTATAATAATAAACAAGAAAAACTTAACAGTGGCTGACATTTTCATCCTTCATTACAAACGGGGAACAAGATTATTAAATGAGAAAGTAGAGGCAGAAGTGACACTTTTAACAAGGGCTGCTGTATTATAGTATGTAATAATTTACGCTAGCTGGAGTTTATTTTTAGCCAGGCATGCATTAAGTAAAGGAGAATCAGGTTTTGATACACAATGTTAAAACAGAAATATGGTTGTTTTTTCTATTTACATGGACGTAATTATGAAAACCCTTTTACTCTACACAGTTAAAGCATTGCTGCTTAATCATTTACTACCCCATTTTAAAGATCCAAAAACTGTTTAACAAGGCTTGCAGAAAACAAGCACTTTCTCAGTGCACTTGTAACTCCTGGTCTAATTTCGCATTCCATGCTCTGGTAAGAGTTTTGTTACCTACTTACTGTAAATGCTACTGCTAGTACTGTACAGTGTTGTATATTACTTAGACACCTTTCTTTGCCAAGTGACAGTTAAAGCAACAGTGCAACAAAAAAAGTTATTCCCAAAAGCTAATTTTCTGTTATGGTTATAGAAAATATTTGCATAGCTGTTGATTTGGGTTTTCTGGGTGCCTCTTATACTGTGTACTGTACCTTTGCATTTTTGTCTGGACCCTTACCCTCCTTTGGTCCTCAGTATTATTCTATGCAAAAATGAGGAGGGCAGCTTTTTTTTCTTGAGAAATAATTAGTTTAAAACTTTCATAAAATTTTTAAATGTTAAAGAAAACTGAAAATGTTACCACCAAAATAAACTGGAAGACATATGGCATCAATTAGGAAGAAAAAAAGGTGCGGTCAAATTTTAACCCACTTTCGTTGCACTGCTGCTTTAATATATTAGTTACTATATATATATATATATATATATTATAAGTCATTGTATCCTTTGGTCTTACTGAATTGGTCCTAGTATATGTGGAGTTCCCCTCTTTAGGAAGCATTTCAAGTTCATTATGCATGAAAGAAACTACACAAAAATAAACTGTTCTGCACTGCAACTGAATGCTCTCAAAACTCAGTTCAGGACCCTGGTTAGACCTATCTGCCATCATGGGTAGTATCTGCCTTCTTTACATTAGCTACCTGTGTTTTGCTATTTTGACACTGCCTTCAACATCTTGTGTTAAGAGCACTTTTTCTCTCACTATTGCTTTGTTCTCACATCCTATATTGGGTATTTCGCGTGTGGCCTTAAGGATGCAATTTTCGCTCTACTCATACTGTACCTCCACATACAGTGCTAATGTATTGCATTATTTTGCTGTTTCTGAAATTTTATAGGACTCTTCTGTATACCCCCTGCTAGACTATTAACAAGAAAACTCATCACACCTACAAAAGCCTTCAGAAGAAAACAGCTGGAGATTACAATGTGCATGTCTTTCTCCTTCGAGAAACTGAGGGCCCCGTTCTCAGTTACCACGTGGACAGCACAATTCACAAACACTGGTGCATGCCACCGGAAGAGTTCACTATGAGACAGAGAGATAATGTAAATTTTAAATCCGGCAGCTGACCAGCTGGACTGACCAAGATGGCTTGATGCCACACTGTGCCCGGGTGTTCTACACTCGGGCTTCCAGCTCAAGTGTTCACTCTCCATAACCCACACATTTGTAAAGGGTCCTGAAGGTCCAGAGGTCCCCCACAGAGGCATGGTGGCTAGTGGTCAAGTTGAATCCCCCAACATCCACTCCCTCAAATGTTAATCTGCCTCGTGGTCAAATGGTTAGGGGCCCAGAGAAGTGAAGAGCACCCTGAAGCATCGGGGAGCTTGGTGTCTGGTTGATTTACAACAAATGTGCATTTATGCGTTTACCTGAGATTCCTATGTGTACGCCAACTTATGCAATTCTATTATTTTTCCCCATTTCTGTCAGCAGCAACAGTCCTTTTAATTGGTTCATTCCTACTGTGTGCATAATTCATGGTTAAACTTTAACTGGTGGTCTAGTGGTGTCACAGTGCTGTGCCCTGTTACTGCCTGGTTTTACCAGGTGGTGCCCAGATGGAGGTGCAAGAGACTGTAGCTAGGCCTGCCATAGCTGCCATGCCTTTGAGAATGACTCTGCCAGCCATCTGCATGGAAGCCTTCATTCTCTTTTCCTGACTGGTTTCAAAAGAAACTTGCAAACATTTAAGAAAGGGTTGCGAACCTCTGCTGATCACAGCTCACCAGGTCACAATCATGAAGGGTCGCACTGAGTAGCTGCCAGGACCAATCAGCAGCCCTGCTTGCATCTGAGAATGGTGTCCCATCTTACATAGTTTGGTGACAGGTTTTTGAAAACAAATTACATTTAAAAAAAAACTGTTAAAAGTGTACTGTATTTCAGTGTTACAACAACATAAAAATATGTAGCACTTAACTAATTTGCAGTCGCACTTTTCTAAGTGAATACATAGAATAAGCTCTGCCTTCCTCTTGTTTGTAAAATTAAACACAATATGTTCTGCAGTGGATATTTTTGGAGTTAGTAAGCAAAGGTAAGGAATACACTGCAAGACAATTGTGTAGTTTCCTAGCAACGGATACCCCCAAAATAATATCCAGAAAGAAAAAGAAAAATAACAAGTTAATCACAAACTAAACAAAACCATTTATACGTATTAAAAATAATGAGATTTTATATAGGAATTCAGGGAAGGTAAAGAAAAAATTGGATAGGCAAATCACTAAATGCAATTAAACAGAGATAAAACACATAACCGCTGGCATGCTACCAAAACTAAAAAGGTTACATCTATTAAAACACTAAAATAAAAGTCAAGTATAGATCTGAAGCAAAAACAAATTTGTAGGAAACACAACCAGGTTAACACATTACCTTGCAAAAAACAATCTCCCTATTAAAAAATAATGAAATTACACTTAAAGCAATAAGGGAAAAACATATTGATTAGGAAGTTTATGAAAAATTACAGCACAGGATTACATCAAAAGGAAATCAAGGGGGACTATGTACCAGGAATTCTTCATGCTTCACAAATAATCTGTTGTTCTTACTGAATAGCCTTCTCCCCACAGCAGTGAATGTTACCTTGCTAATTTTCTTGCTTCTTTTTTCTTGTTCATTAAGGTGCTATAGGGACTCATTATTGTATATTCCTTACCCCTTCTCTAATTGCCCTCTTGACACTGGGCTTGTCATGGCTGAGATGCCTTGCATATAACTGGGAGCCCCCTTGGGACCTCCGATACATCCCAGAGGTCTAAAAACCAGAGGGCAGCAGCAGCATGTCATGGTCAAAAGCAATGCCAGAGGGGACAGAACTAATAACATTTATGCTTTTTAGAATCATGTTCCATAATCCCTTTATTAAGTCATATAATAGATGTACTCTGAATGGGGTCAAATGGCTTTCGCACTTTGTGACCTAACAAGGCTCCAAACTGTGACTGATCCTCTAAACAACACTGGAAATGCTAGGATGCATCAGTTCCTGCTTCTGCCAGCTAATGTGGTGGATGTGCCGTTGTACTCAGTGCATCACTATCCAGACACAGCTCTGTTCAGATGATAGATCAGTCCATATTTTGTCAGATTAGTCCATGCATTTCCTAGCTGGCCCATATTAATCATTTCCCTTGGAAAGTGATTTTCCATTCCTGCCG
This sequence comes from Neoceratodus forsteri, assembly GCA_016271365.2. Lineage (NCBI taxonomy): Eukaryota > Metazoa > Chordata > Ceratodontiformes > Ceratodontidae > Neoceratodus > Neoceratodus forsteri. The sequence continues at coordinate 496,375,181 of CM057455.1, forward strand.
GACATCCTATCTCACACTTAAAAACAATGAAAAGAAAACAGTTTGGAGTTTCTAAATATATACACATAAGCAAGAGGCCATATAAAGACCTTAGTAAAATACCTCTACAACAACGTAATAAGAAAAATCACCACCTTACTTTCCTCATGATCAATACAATTAAGGCAACGCTTAAAGTTCAGAAGGCAAAAAAGGAAAAAAAAATAAAAATGACACACTACAGAAGCATAAATATTACATCAGTGATAGGTGTTCACGGAGATTCCTGTGGAAAAAGTATGACACGCTGAGTTCACCTTTCCACAGGTATTTTATGTATTTATTTATTTATTTGGGATAAAGACGTTCAATCTGCCAAATGTTAGCTGTAATCCCACTTTATTTGAGGGTGAGTGGGTCTGGAGTTGGTTATTTACTTTTCTGTGAAAGTTATGACTATTTTACGTCACCATTTGTTTTCCATTCTGACATGGTACCTCTTGTATGAGGGGTGTCATTTCATGAAACGGTAAAGTCCAGCTGCACAACTATCTAGCATTGCACAATTAAACAACACTAGAATTCAACTGTCTTCTATAAATCTGGCAACAGTTGTTCAACATTAAAATGGAACAGAGGAGACAAGAGTCAATAGCAGTGATACTGTATCATTTTCTCTGTCAAGGTCAACGTGCACAAGCATGTAATAAAGCCTGTTATTGTCCCAAAGAAAAAAAAATTATACCGACAATTACTGAGAGATTTTTTCCTTCATGACTTAAAATTCACACCCTCTTACCTGCTTCACTGCTGAACATGTTTTTTTTTTTTTAGAAAACAAAAATGGAAGGTCACAAAGGCAGACTTCGCCATGGATAGCAAAAAGTGTTTTGCAACTAGGAACCTAAAATTACCGATTTCTCTAACTGTGAGGCATGTAGGGTTATTTTTGGTGCAAATAATGACATGAAGGAGAACATTGCATTTTTTTTAAATAATACAACACTACCCATTTTCATAAGTCTAATAAGGGTTGCTTCTTATTAATGTGACAAATGCAGTAATTAAACTACAAGCCACTTGGCAGTTATTTGCAACAATACAGTTACAGCGGTGCGGCGTTTACAGAAGGAAGCAACATTGTCACTGGTGGATAGCACACTGCTCTGCAAATTGCAGAGGTTGTAAACGAAGCTCAGATGAGAATTTCTACACTGCAGCAATTACGTTTTCCTTAAACTGACAGAAAAGAAAATATATTCATAAACACAGCATCTTTCTTAAAAGATTGCACAGCCCAATGATTTTTCAGAATCTGATAGTACAGAGATTAATGAATTATCACATTAGTGAATACAGACTTTTTTTTAGAAAAAGGATTTATCATTTTTAAATGCTTGACACGTTCTTGCACAATGTTTTGAAACCCAAATTAAGAGGGGGAAAAAATTAGCCTCTATTTTCCCACCTGGTACCCTGTCTAACTAGAAAGACCACAGAGATGCTGATGATTTCTCAGTCATAACTAGTGGTTTTCTTCAAATATCCTGAGCACACAGAATAAGCAAATGCAGACACTGACATGTACTGTGAGGCTGCAATTAAAGAAAATCTATTTCTGTTTTAGTTTTCTTTTAGTGCAGGTCTCATGTGCATTTCAAAATGATGTCTATGGTGTTCTTGGCCAGAGAGACCCAACTAAATTATACTGGATCTCCACCCAAATCTGTACCATTGACCTATCTGTATCAATGACCTAGAGTCCACTGCAAAGCATACTCCAATAATCAAGTAAATGTGTACAATATGAAGAAAGCGGTTCCCCAGTCTCGCTATGGTGGATACCAAGGGAACAGATGAGGGGGGTAAAGGAGTATTTTACTCCCACTTATGCGTGATTTGCTCACACTGTCCAGTTTTACGAAATCTGTTTTCCACCCAGTGCATTTAAAGTATATTTTGTAGACACAACAAAACTGAACAAAATGGTAATATTACATGCTCGCCGAGAAGAGAAAATAGAGAGTTAAAATTAACATTTTGACCTTAGGTCTTCTTCAGGAATTATCTAAAAGAGAAAAAAGCAAATCAGCAAACCTGTCAGCAACATGCGATGCTAGCAGCCACTACACTAGCACAGTGGTAATGGTAGGATGAGGGCAAACAAAGTCTTCAGTATCACTAATGCATCATGCAAGAGGCAGTGACAGGAGTTGGGCTGCTGTTGTAACTTGGCAAAATGTTACGGTCACAGCACTTTGTGGGAGTGGGAAGTACAGTATCTCAGGCCTCACAGCAATATTAGACTAAAGACAGCCAGTGGCTGCGGTTGCCCAGTGAGTCTGAAACTTGGTTCAAAGGTGGGGGTTCAAGGCTGGTCTGTGGCTGGTATTACTACCATTTAGAGGAAAACTACTGCTAGGTTGAAGAATCTAGCAGTTAATACTTCCCAGTACTTACAACTGTCTGTATCCCTGGGGATACGCAAATCGCCTGACTCAGAATACATGGCATTTATCTTGATGAGTGAGGAGGAAGGACTACAAACTCATGAGTGAGTTATGTAGGTCCTGCCCCCTCACAAATGATGATAAATGTAATATTCTGAATTAAAGCAATTGAGGGCCTAGTTTGCACCACACATTTTAAATTGACACCTTTCAAATTTATTTATTTATTTAAGAGTTTCACCAGGAAGGCATACTGAGCAGAGTACTGCTCGATTCCAGATGCGTCCTGGGGGAGGAGATGAAAACATACAAAAACAGATAGCACACAGTAGCCCTTTCTGCACTCAGAAATATTTAGTGTTTTGACTTCACTACTCTGATTAGGCCAGTGTCAACAGCTTCAGTGTAATGTCAAAAAAACATTATTTCAGTTGCTCTCCCATTGGTTAGATACATCATTATGACTTATTTATTCTATGTTATATTTGCTTGTAGCACATTTAACTTGTTATATTTTCTTATTTCGGTAACAGGTTTGTCATTAACAATAACATCATATATACCACACTAGTACTGAACAATATTTTGGGAAAAATATTTCACTTAGAACATGTTATTACACTTAAGACATTATTTCACTTAGATCATATTTCCATTCAGAATCTGGAAATGGAACGCAGAGAACTATGTGTCAGATAGAAAGTTTACAATGGAAAAAAGGCAGTTTTCAGCTAAAGCAAACATTACAAAACAGTGTGGTACATGCCATATTCATGAGGAATTGCAGTGGAATAACACATTTTTCTCCACACGTTAGTGGCTAAACCTTTATAATTAACTTTTTGCTTTGCCACGCATGAGTTTGTGCTTTACCACTCACTGGTGGAAATAAATCTGCTCTTCCATTGCAACAAATTATAGCATGTCCCTATTTATACAAGAACAATGAAAATAAATTTTGTCTGATAAATGGTGTCATCTTATTACACATCTATGATCAAGATGAAATGTAATCTTCATATAGGTCAGATACTGTGCATCATAGTATATGTACTTAACCAATGGAAAAACAGCGGAAGCAATGCTTGATGACATCACAGTGGAGCAATAAAATATTCTAACCAGTGCGATGAAGTCAATATAAACAGTTACAACTCCAAAAACAGCTAATTTAAAGCACATGTGTTAAGTAAGGATGTATATGCATACCTTAAAGAATGAATGTTTGAGCTTTTAGATGCCTTGGTAATCCATTTTGTTTGCATTTATTTGTTTCTTTACCTTTTCATCATTTTATTTTTATTTTGCCAACTACCAGTAAAATAAATCCAATTGAATCCTTATATTATGAAGTCATAAAATCCTTACTGGCAAGGCTGGAAGTGTATTTTAATATGAACATGCAAATCTGTTTTCAGAGTTTTATAGAGAAATACACCTTTCCATCACTTACATGATTTAGCAGGTGATATTTTCTTCCTAACTAGATTTTCAATGGGAAGAAGAAAAGAGAAACAACTTACTGTATTAAAAAATTGTAAAATCATATAACGAGGGACCAGAATGGTGCAAGCATATAAAAGATAAAGTTTGTTGCTGAAAGAAGTATCTATTTTTCTTTTAAAAGATTGAAAAAATATCATTATTCTAGTTTCTCACGGAAATACATTGGGCTCCTAAGTACAGCAGTTGGCAGTTTTTGACATCATAATACCAGAATTCTACTGAATTTCTTTTACTGGCAATGTGAAAAGCAAAGGTGAAAACTCACTTGTTTCACTGCACAAAATAGAAAGCAATTACTAACGTATCAAAACACAACTACTGACTTGTCAATTTATTAGAAATGAAGGCATGCTCTAGGTTTACACGTAAAATGTATGATATAAACTGGGCATAAAATGGCCTGATTCAGACATCATTTACATTTGTTTGTGAGGTGGCAGAACCTTCATTACTCCACTGTGGCTTCACCACTCCTGAGTTATGGTCCTGTCCCCTCATTCATGAAGATAAATGGCATATTCTGGGTCAGACCATTGCATAGCCCCTGTTTATACCACACCCGTGAGAATACATTTTGGATCACAAATTGGTCTGTAGTGCTGTTTTTCTAGATCATAGCAAAGCCTTTGACACTGCTGACCACAATATCCTATTACAAAAACTCCTTAATCTAGCAGTCAATGCTATAGCCCTCTCCTGGGTTGCTAACTACCTTGCTAGGAGCCAGCACAGGGTTTCCCCAGAAGCATTTATGCATAGGGGTATCCCCACCCTTTCATTTTGAGCCCTCATCCTTTGCAACACCCCCTGCCCCCCATGTTTAAAGAAGAGCCCTGGTCCCCAATATAATTAAAATTACAGCATTTGGGGGACCCTACAGAAGAAAACAGTAAAGAAAGGTGACCTACAGTCATAAAGAAGCACAGAGAAAGAAAAGAGTATCAGATAAAACATGGAGAGAAAAATCAAAGCTCACAGAAAAGAACCACATGAATGATACCTGTGTTACTTGACAAATGCCCCTATGCTTTCAAATTTTTCTAGGGGAAATACTGCAGCAGCAGCCAAAGATAGACAGTGTTTCTGCCTCCAGTCCCTCTATAGTCAAAGGAGTCCCCAAGGATCAGTGCTAGGACCGCTGCTCTTCCTAATCTACATAAATGACATAAGGGACAACCTCAAAGACGCAAACTTACATTTTTATGCCAATGACACAGCTCTTTATCTAGCTAGGCCTAACACAGCAACTGCAGTGACTGACCTACAGATTGCTTTTAATGAGCTGATCTATACCATTCAAAATTGTTCCTCAGCATACCTCTCAAGTGTCCCTGATTTTCAGGGATGTCCCTGATTTTGCCTCTGAAATTTCTTCTGTCCCTCCTAAATTTGGCATTTCTGTCACTGAAGAATGGGGATCTGAATCACAAAATAATGCTAGCCATTGGTGTTACAGTCTAGTTCTCATTAAGAAAATGCTATTCATACTATGAAGCATGTTGTACACAGCTTCTGGAACTAATATTACTATTTTTTCAGATGTGTCCCTGATTTTGGTCATTTGTCCCTGATCATTTTAAGCCTTGTCCCTGATTTGTGATGAGGGAGGTTGAGAGGTATGTTCCTCAGTGCATCAAAAACAAAGGATATGATTTTCCTTCCTAATGGTAACCTAGTCACGACTGTCCCTTCTTGCGCCTCAACCACTCTCCTGGGTGAGAAAGTTGAGATGGTTGGCACCTATAAGTATCAGGAACTCTGGCTAGATACCAGGCTCTCACTTACTACACACACTGAAAACTTCTGTAAAAAATTCCGCTCCAGACCAGGGTTCTATTTTAGATAACAGATACTGTTTCGCAGCTGAAGCCCCCAAAAAAGATTTGCCCATGCCACTTTTCTGCCTATCCTAGATTATGCTGACCTGATATATCAATGTAGCCCCAATACAAATCTGGCAAGACTAGATGTGCTCTATCATGGGGCTCTCCACTTCATCATTAGTCCACCCCCAGAACACAGCATTGTATGTAACCTATGTACTGCAGTGGGATGACCCTCCCTACCTTACCACAAGGGGACTAAGAAACCTATATATCTGGACCTACAAGGCCCTGCAAAGTCATCTTCCACCATACATCACTACCCTGTTCCACAGGGATGACAGTCGATTCGCCCCATGGAAAAGCAACACCTTTCTCCTAGTATACCTAGGCATATGTTTCACTATAGTAAAGCTGCCCTCAGTTGGCTTGTCCCCTTGTTATGAAACAAACTTCAACTTTTTCTTAAGCTCTGCACAATAATTAGCTGTAATGCCTTCAAAACCTTGTTGGATTATCATTGTGTTGATATATGCAACAGTAGCTAGCTACAATATCCTATGTAGACCTGAAACTATTATTACGGTGATGAATAATCTCCAAGTCTCACTGTTTCAAAGACCCTGTTCACTGTAAGCCTGTCTGTATTATTGCTGTATATATCATTACTGTATATATTCTTTTTTAATACAATGGCCAGTTAGCTTTCTACATATGTTCTATGTATATCCAATGTATTACTACTTCCTTTCACTGTATTTTACATTTGACTCTATGTATACTGAACACATTATATTTTTTTCTTTCTGTCCCTAACCAGGATCTCCTTGAAAACGAGCATCACTCAATGGAACCTTTTCTGGTAAAACAAATACATATAAATATAATTCAACTCGCAATGAAGTGCAGAACTGTAAAGGTGTTTGACTGCTTATTAAATTAAAAATATTTCCCTTAAATCTGTGTGTAGATTTAATGCAAATGTTAATGACTTAAGTCACACAAAAAGTAGATAAAATATACTGAATTAAAGGAAGTGCCTTGTGAATAACTTGGGAAGGCAGTATGGACTACTGGTTAGAGTACAAAACTGCGATGCAGAAGATCCCAGGTTCGAATCACACTACAGCTACTGGCTCAGCGTGGGGACCTTGGACAAGTTACCTGACCTCCCTGTGTTTCAGCTGCAATATTGGCTAAAAGCAGCACGCTGCTGAAAACAAAGATGTCAAGTCTCAGCTGTGCTTCACAGGGTAAACAAAGTCCCAAAAGAGAATACGTGAATAACATAGCTTATGAAACCATGGTTAATCAAATTACAGAAACATAGAAATATAGACAATGATGGCAGAAAAAGACCAACAGTCAGTCTAGTCTGCCTGATTTCTCTATTTAGCCCCGGAAACTACTGTCCCTCCAGGGTCTTAGCCCTCCCCATTCTTTTTTTTTTTTTTTTTTACCAGGAGAGAGACACTAAGCTGAAAGCGTGTTTACAGGTGTGACTTGGGAGCACAAGGAAGTTAAGTGACTTGCTCAGGATCACACAGTATGCAAGTGGGGGCTGTAGGATTCAAACCCAGGTCTCCAGGTTTGCAGCTCAGAGCCTTAAACCACTGCACTATACTGCCTCCTCTTTCCCCCATTCCCCTCCCTGCTTCTGCTACCCTGAGCCACCACTATACCCTTCATTCTGTCCCAACCGTGCTTAAACACACCAACAGTTTTAACACTCACCACTTCAGCAGGCAGACTGTTCCACAGCTCCACCACCCTTTCTGTAAAATAATACTTCCTTATGTCCCTTCTGAGCCTCCCTCCTGTCACTTTCCACTCATGTCCATGTGACCGTGAACAGTATTCAAGCTAAACATTTCTCTGCAGTTCACCTCATTAATTCCTTTCAGGAACTTGAAGCTCTCTTTCATATCTCCCCTCTCTCTTCTGGTCTCTATCGAGTACCTGTTCAGTGCCTCGAGGCACACCTTATAGGACCAGCCCTGTTGGCCTTAAATCATTTTTATCACCCTGCACTGCATCTATCTCTATTCTTCCTGAGGTGAAGACTCCAGAACTGGGTGCAGTACACCAGGTGTAGCCTCACTAAAGCTCTATACAAGGGAAGTAGTACCTCTTCCCTTTTTCTATCAATACCCCTCCCAACCATCCCAGCATCCTACTAGCTTTGCTGTGTGCCTTGTTCCACTGACTCGATTAATTGAGGGATCACTGATGATAACTCCAAGGTCCCATTCCTCAGCCATAGTGCTCACCACCCCATCCAGTACCCTGTGCTGGGGTTATTGTTCCCTAGGTGCACTATCTTGCACTTTCTGGTATTAATTTCAACTGCCAAACGTTAGACTGCCCCTCTAGTTTCTGTATGTCACTCTACATTTCCCTAATTCCCTCATCACTATCCACCTTTCCACAGAGCTTAGTGCCATCTGTGAAACACACAGCCTGCCCCAGATACCCTCACCAATGTCACTAATGAACACAGTGAAGAGGACCAGTCTCAGAACAGATCCCTGTAGTAGCCCGCTCATGATCTCCCTCTCTGCTGACTTGATCCCACTGACTACAGCCCTGTGCTGCCTCTTTAGCTGGTTACCTACCCAGTTTACTACAATATTACCAAAACCCTGATCCTCCATCATCTTCAGCAAGCATCTGCAAGGCACCAAGTCGAAAGTCTTGCTGAAGTTCAAATAGAGCAGTTCCACAGAATGTCTCCAATCCAGTTCCCTTGTCACACAGTCAGAGAAAACTACTGGGTTGTCTGACAAGACCTCCCTGCCACGCATCCATGCCGTTTACTGTCCTGGAGCCTCTTCCTCTCCAAGTAGTCCATGAGGTCCTCTTAGACCAGTGACTCCATCAGCTTCCCTATAACTGAAATAAGACTAACAGGTACGTAGTCCCCCACGTGTTCCTCGTCTCCCCCCCATATATACGGAGCGGAACTATGTGTGCCACCCCCCAATACTCAGGAACTACCCCTCATCCTTGCAGACCTAGCTGGCATTCAGCCAGCTCCCCGAGTAACCTCGGATGCAACCCATCTGGTTCCACGACCTTTTCTATTTTTAGTGCTGCCAGCCCGTTCTGGATCTTTTTGTTAGTAAATATTGGCTGCCTCATATCCAGGACCCCTTAGTGACCACTTTGATGCCACTCTCTGGCTAGGGACCACCATTCTCCTTAGTGAAAACTAAGCAAAAGTAATCATCACCTTAACCCCATATGTTAACCTTACTATTCCTCTTCCTTTCTTCCCTACTATATGAGGAAAAACTTTTTGTCTCTGCTCTTAACTGCTTCCACAATAAGCAGCTCTGTGTCTTCAATTATGCAGTCAACCAGTCAGCAGTAAAATGTATTGTACTGGTCTTTCGATGTAGAGAATACAGGAAGAATGTATTGCAGATCTCTTAAATTAAAAAGCCTCTGACGTCACCAAAATAGCTCTTGAAAACCATAGTATGCAGACAAAATTTAATTTAAACTTTAGCACGTTCCTATATTCACTTCCCACATGCTTTTTTCTTTGTCTTATTTCTTTACCTCCTTATATCTTCACCAGTACCCCACTCCTTCAGACCTATCAATGTCTCCCTCTGCCTGCCGGCTCACTCCTTGCTTCCACAGAGGGTCCTTTCCAGACCACAAGCCTTCAATCCCAAGGACTGGCATGTTCTCCAGGGGTTCCCTCTTCAGCCAGGGAGGAGCACTTCCTGCTCCATACTTCCACCAGTTGCCCACTTAATCCCCCAGAGGGCCATCTTCAGCCAGAGTGGCGTGCTTCCTGCTCCATACTTCCACCAGTTTCCTACTTAATCCCACATAAGGCCATGTTCAGCCAGGGAAGATTGCTTCCTGCTATATACTTCTACCAGTTGCCCACTTAATCCCCTAGAGGGCCATCTTCAGCCAGAGTGGAGTGCTTCCTGCTCCATACTTCCACCAGTTTCCTACTTAATCCCACATAGGGCCATCTTCAGCCAGGGAGGATTGCTTCCTGCTATATACTTCTACCAGTTGCCCACTTAATCCTGCAGAGGACCATCTTCGGTGAGGGAGGAGCACTTTCTGCTACATACTTCCACCAGTTGCCCACTTAATCCTGCAGAGGGCCATCTTATTTATTTATTTATTTGACTTTCAGAGATACACTTTAAGCAGCATCTTCAGCCACGGAGGAGTGCTTCTTGCTCCATATTTCCACCAGCTGCCCACCTGACCCCACAGAGGACCACCCTTCTGGCCAGCATGGCAATAACTTGTAGGGACAATGGCTAGAGAGTGTGATGCACTGAGGGGGAGGGGCTTTGACATGAGGGAGCAGGGTAAGCCGTCATCTCACATGCCAGTATGGCATTTCCACTACTTTTTTTCTCCCTGCTCACCAACTGTCTCAGGTCCTGCTGTGGCTGGCCTTGGGGGGCCTCATCCATCTGCCAAAGGTACCTCCACCATGGCACCACCAAGAGCCACCACTTGAGCTGTGTGTCAAGTTCCCCCAACCCCAGGTGGAAAGTGTCACAAGGACGCTCTGAGCCCTCTGTTATGGCCTCCAGTCTCAACTTCCCTGGCTCACAGCATGAATCCAAACCACCGGTGTGCCAGCCTCATCCCCCATCACTGTGTGCCACAGAGCCAGATGACCCCTATTCCTTATTACTAAGGACATCTGTATTACACAGGATCTATTTCTTAGTCATCATCTGCTCCAGTTGGTTGTCTACAGGTGACATCATCATAATTTCTACAGCAACCATCTGTGATGTCACAGGAGCATTATGATGTTACTTGTAGGTTAGCAGCTCGAGGGTGACAGAAATCCCATATTTATGAATATTTTACAAGTAATAAAGCATGAGAGGAAGGTACAAATATGGCTTATAAGAAAAACTGTGTGTATTTATTGTATTTTTCACAAGTTGTCCTGATGCTGTCATACACTCTTTAAATAATAATAAGATGATGGGAAGCATCAGTAGATCTTTAAGGAGCCAGGGCAAATTTATATGTATACTGCATAGTACCATACATGATACATAGCATTTGAGAAATATGTGCACAGCTGCAGTACTGAGTAACACACAGAACAATGCAGCAGTGAGCTTCAGTCCAGTCACTACATGGAAACAGAGAAAAATGCTGGCAGAGGAAGGCCTCACGATCTATCTAGTCTTCCCTAAGAGATGATACATAGTCCCTAGGGATCATGACTGATCTCCTCCCCCACCTGTTTTGATAGGTTTCCAGTTTACTACGCAACTTTAGATTTAGTATAATGAGTGCTGCAGCTTGTACAATATGCTTTCCTTTTAAACAAAACTTATTTTTATGTGACTTCTTAGTGACAAGTGCAAGACATCATTCATATCCAAACCTTTTATAAACTAGATGTGGACAAATAAAGGCACCATAAACCAAAAAATGTACGCAGTTTTCTTAGAATTCGTTACCAGTCAAAAGTGAGATGTTTTGATTGATGGTTTCAGTCTGAAGAAATGATAAAGACATTTTGAGTAAATCCTATCTGTGGCTGAACTAATGGGTAGCTAGAAACAAAATTTCTATAACTTCTGCCCAAACTGGAAGGGGGCCAATTCATATAGGCTTTTTCAAACTCTTTCCAAGTCAGCTCATACACCATTTCCATATAGACAGAACAACAGCCTGAAGAAGTGGAATTCGACAGGAACCTGCTGCCCTCTGCAGGAAATCAAGAGTTATGAAAATGAATCTCTAGTGCTGAGCATTCTCATTCCAAGTACTGCTTCAAGAAACTGACCTTGATTTCAGTTAGACATTTCCCACTCAAAATAATGTGACATTTACAGTACTTTTACCGAAATTAACTTCTCAGCTTAACATTCTTAAAAATCCACTGTAAAGAACTTTGACTTTGAGGGTGAAATGTATTTTTGTGTTGCTGTTTTTGCTCCTATGCCACATAGAAAAACCCACAGCCAATCAAATGAGCTTCCTTTCCACTGTCTACTGAGATAGTATCAAGAACAGATCCTACTTTAAATTAAAGAGAGCACTGTCAATAACTGTCCTGGAAGCAATTTACCTTTTGAAACACTGGACAAAGTGTGATGGAACTGAAAAATATCATAAAAGCATGATTCTCTTGCCAAAGTCTGCCTCTGGATCTACACACATTCCCCAGATTCTAACGCTGCTAAACGAACCCCTAGAGATAGTTGATACCTTTAAATACCTAGGGTTCTGGCTGGATAATAAGCTCAACTTCCTGTGCCACCTACATGAAATCTTGAAGAAACTAAGGCAGCGATTAGGCCTTTTTTATCGCCTTAAACATCTGCTTACCTTGGAAGCCAGGAAGAGGCTAGCGCAATCCACATTTCTACCTGTACTGGACTATGCTGACTTCCTCTACAGTCGTTGCCCTATAATGACGCTCAAAAAAGTTGACACCTTTTACCACCGGGCCCTAAGATTTATCCTTAACCTACCTCGTCGCACTCACCACTGTCTATTATACCAGGAGCTGGGATGGCCCTCACTCTCAATAAGGAGGAAAAGAAACGCTCTCCTTTGGCTGTTTAGAGCGCTATCCAATAATCTCCCTACATACATATCGAGCTTCTTTGAACGTGCCAAGTGATCTTATGGATTAAGACGCTTCTCTATGATTTGCTTCCAGATTCCTAGAGTGAAAACAACCCTTGGCTTGGCAGCAATCAATTTTTCTCTGCCAACACTTTGGAATTCTATGCAAAAATCTTTAAAGCTTTCCACACTCCCTAGCATCTTCACATTCAAAACACTGATACGGGACCTGTTGAAGCATACATGCAGCTGCTTTAGATGACTTTTTTACCTTAGCCACTGGTCCCTCCCGCAAACCTTACACTCCGACTGCCGGCCCCTCTCTCCTAGCAAGGGATGCCCAGCACTTACTGATTCTTTTTCTCCCCTAAACTCAGCCTAATCTTATCCCCGTCCTAGCACACTCTCGCTCCCCTTCTCCTTCCTTATCCGCTCTTTCCCCTCTCTCCCTGCTCCTAGTATAAAGATACTAGCCTCTGATTAGTGGTAACAGCTAGGATGGTAATCTTTACACTCCTGTAAATCATGATGGAAACTGTTATATGTAACTATATTAGACCTTATGTATATGCCTCCCTTGGTCTACACCTGCTCACTGTTGCCACACTGATGGCTACCATATCTGTACTATGTTATGTTTTTTGTTTTCCCTTTCGCTTACTGTATTTTCTGTATTGTATCGTATTAATGTCCAGGACCACCTTGCAAATGAGCTTGCTCAATGGTGTTATACGCCTGGTTAAATAAAGTTGATTGATTGATCTGATACAGAGAACATTGGCAAAATAGATTTTTAAACCACTCTGGGACCAAGTTACAAGACTGGCATACCAGCTGGTATATTTGGTACCAAAACTATCTGTGCACCTGTGGATAAAATGAAAAAAAATGCTATTAACTGAACACAGAGGGCAAAAGGATTAGACACGTAGTCTATTTCACACACAAAAAAGTTAAAAAGCCGAAACAGGGACAATATTTTCCATTTGTGGCTTCATATTAATTTTCTACTTACATGCAAAGTGTAGCTCTTTTATTTATCTATTTTTTTTTTTATAGATTACTGGGAGGGTAAATTTAGACAACACTCCCATTTCCAATTTTGATTAAGACTAAGGCAACAACGTATTATATTTATGTGTGTATCGTTACTTTCTTTATATGGATATAAACCCTATTTTAAAATTCAAAAGAACATAATTCCTGGCAGTGTCTATAGGTAAAGTTGGACTTTGACAACAGCCTATACTGGTGTGCCCCTTTCCTTGAAATGACTCACCACATTCCTAAATATGCTCTCAGACATAGGTATCTTTATTTACCCCATATATTGGGTACTGTTCTTGACTCTAATCTGGCTCTGCATGCAGTCTGGACTGCTGGGATATCCCATCGCCTTAGCAGGCAGCGAAAGAGAAACAGCAACATTTTAAGAACATGTCACACCCAGCATGCTCAGTCTGCAACTCTCTCATAGGAGCAACTCTCTCATAGGAGCAACTCCAGTCTGAAAATACATGGAAGCACAAGAGAACAGGCATACAGCACAGGCACTGCAGCACATTAAAATAAAAAGGTGCTGCTGATGCAGCAATAGCACTACAACTTCTGATGTTGATAACCCAGGTTCAGGAATGAGCCTGCAGCATCAGAGGGCTGACTGGGGAGAAGTAGGATGAGCGTCTGAACGATTGATCTCCTCCTCGGTGGGGGGGTGCTGCTGTGCCCATGTAAGGCTGATTCCTAGTGGCAGCTGAGAGTTCAACAACCAGGGCCCATGTGATTTGGGGAGGGAGGTGATGGCAGATGATCATGAGGGGGAGCACACATGGACGCACCTTGATGTCACTACATGGCCGCATCTTCATAGGGGCAAACAAGTAAAATCCCTCTGGACAATGCAGCACGGCTGCTGGGGGTGATGGCCTTCACACATTACCTAATTTTTGCCAGGCATACTGTAAGTCACAGCCGAGACTTAAGCTTGATCTCACTCTTTCCCTCTGGGGAGCCCCACCATGAAGTGTAAGTCACAAGCCTTTCAGACCAGGCAGTGCGGTCAAATGGGGGTTAAGTGGAGTCCAGTGGGCAGATACAGGGTACCTCCCCACCTGACCCAGAGGGCAAAACAAAACAAACAAACAAAAAAACAGCCTGACTCATGGTCAACTGTACAAAACAAGAACAGTAACAGACAGAAGGTGGGGCCTGCCGATTGCTTCCCATTAAAGTGAACTATCTAGCACATATTAAATGGCCAGGCACAAAACATGCAATCCTCATGTGTAAAGATAATAACCATCAAGGAACCCATTACAGCAACACTCACAATGATGCACACTTTTTCTCCTCAATCTGTTTCTTCAGTTTATCTTGTTCTCTCCCCTGTATCCTGCCACCCATTTCCAGTCTACATGCCACTGTGGGATCCCACCAAAGCTGGACCCATTCCACACCACTGTTCTGTCCATGTAGGAGGAGCATTATTAGAGCCATCTCCCAAACCACTGCAGCACCATGCCATTAAACAGCAGCCGGCATGCAGAAGAATGGAACTAAGCAGGCTCCCCACCAAACAAACCCATTTCCCTGGGGCAGTCATCCGGTTGGGAGTGCAGGCCTACCTGAGACAGCCTCTCTATCCCTGCTGCTGCTGACTGGTATCATGGTTCAAGATGTGAGCCCATGGTCCTCCAACTGGAAGGCAAGCACCTTAACCATTATGTCATCAGAGCAGCCCAGCAACACACTTTCAATACATTGTTTCTAGCGTTGTCATCAGCTAAGACATAATAGAGCTTGTCAGTTCCTTATCATATGGGACCTCAGTTTAACTTCTCATCTGAAAGACAGCACCTCAGGAGTGCAGCACCCCCCTCATGCTGCACTTCAGTATCAGTATTGGAATCTACCCCAAGTTCTTGGTGTTGGGCTAGAACCCACAACTTTCCGATCTTCCAGACTCGGAGGCGAGCGTGCAACCTGCTGAGCCACTGATAACTGCTAAAGATGTCTGTCAGGTTTGTCTGGCATTATCTGCCTGATGCATATCCATAATGTCTCTTTTCCAGGAGCCTGTTGGTCTCCACCTGTTCCACGTTATGAACTTTCACAATGATTTCTAGCAGTTTGCTCAGGATCGAGATCAGGGTGACTGGTCTGTCGTTACCTGTGTCCTCTCTACTCTCACTGTTGTGGAGTGGGACCACATTGGCCTCCCTCTGGTATGCTAGAACCATCCCAGTTACTATGGAGCAAATAAGGAGATCAGTTAGTAGTTCTGCCAGAAACTGACCCCCCCCCCACCACCTTAAGGTGTAGACCTTCGGGCCTGGTGACTTGTCCACTTTCAGGGTCCCAAGCCTCTTGATTACTGTCTGCACTACTATCCCTTCCACTCTGATCCATGTCCCCCTGGCTAAAATCAGCTCGACCTCTGCTTTTGCATTTCTTACCACTCTTTGAGCCTCCCTTGCTTTCTCCACTGTGTTCCCAGTTCAATTTCATAGACTGTTTCTTCCTTAGCTCCTCATCCTTGTTAGTTGAGCGGTGGTTTGATTTGTCAAAATCGGAACTCTAAATTATACCAAAAAGCAATTAAAAAACGTTTCTATTGAACTGTATGGAGCGTGCCCCCACGCTCTCCCTGAACTAACATCTTAAAACGTGCCAGTGCGGGAGGCGTGCCTCCGAATAGGGAAGTAGAAGGGATTGGGTTCTTGGCTCTACAGAGCCAAAATACGATCACTTCCCTCCCTTAATAATGGCATCAGAAAATTAAAATGTATAGCGGATTAGACTGTCACCAAGGTAAGCTGCATTATATATTTTATGGGCAGAATTTTTAAAAAGGTAGAAACCTTATCTTTTAATGTCCCCGCAGAGCTTCCCTTTGACAACTTATGGTGGTCCCTGAATGTTTTGTTCTTTTCCACTGGTTTTTATTTGTGTCTTATTGTTCAGCTTATGGCTGATTCTCCTTATTTGTCTGATGATGAGCTGTGTCCATTTTTTCATGAGGACAAGGTGGTCCTTCTTATTCCTTCCTTTGTCCCTTGCTTCAGTCTTGTCTTTCCCCTTCATCTAGGGGCTGCACAGCACTGATCCCTTTCTTCACCTTCCAGTGGCAGGTAGCATCAATTCTAGGCAGTTCAGATGAACTTGTACAGGCCCGTTTATTTCTGTCACTTGCACTGAATTTCCATTTTGCTTGATCTGACTCAGTAGGGTCATCTAGATTCCACAAGTTTCACAGCAGCTGGCTCCTGGCATGTGTCATGGATGCTTACAGGGTGGACAGGATTCCAGGGCTGAGGTTTGTCCAGGTGCACTACATCAGGTCTCTGTCATCTTCCCGAGGAGAATGGCTGAGGCTCACACACAGTTCTCTGAAGACCCATGGAGCAATGTCTGAAAAGTCTATTGTGACCAGCCTTTCAACCTGTGGCTACAGACTGGGACGAGACAAAACAGATCGAAAATAAAAAGTCTTATAGAGCTGCTAGAATAGCTGCTCCCCTGATTGGATACAGAGAAAAGACAAAGTATGTTGGGTGTGGCGTGGTCTTATTTCTTGGTCATTTGTCTCTGCCTGGTAAGAGGATGAGCTATCTCAACAGTTCAGACTGCATCATCACAGCAGACTGTTCCTTTCCTTTCTCTCCAACTGGAAACGTTAATGACCTTCCTCATTCCTGCCCTCCCCTGAGGCATCATGTATATAAACACCACCAACCTCCTTCCTCAAGATAAGTAGTTCTTCACTAATCTATGGCCTACAATGCCTCTCTCCAACTAGGATTAAATTCAGCGGCCCCAGAGCTTCATTTGTAATTTAAGTGTCTATAGCATTTTTGGCTAATTACTAGCTATACAATGTAGCCAAATGACAAAACTCTTACTTATGCCATTCATGTAAAACCAAAAATGAAGGTTATTCACCTGTAACCGCAGTTCTAGGAGTGGTATATGCTGCATATCCACACTGTGGCAGTCTTCCTTTCCCCCTTAAATCCAGCTGGAACATCTTTGAGCTAAGCTCCTTCCAACTACCCAAGTGTTATCCTCCTCGGCTCCACCCCGTGACATCAGATCCTGCATGCTAGAAGCAGGGATCCATATGCTACTTGCCAGGGGAGGTGGGGTACCTCAATTGGAGACAGGGTCTCCAAAACAAAATTTAAATCCCAAGCCAGAACAGGATAACGGATTGGGATATGAGATGCAGGATGCCCCTCAAGAAGGTATGGGAGACATCCAGCTGAGCCACGGTACGGTCACCCACTGATTCATGAAATGCTGAAACTGCCGAAAGGTGTACCTTGAGGGAGGAGTACTGAAGACCTGAGTCAGACAAAGAGTTCAGGTAGTCAAGAATCTGGTTCATCGGGCAGGCAAAAGGGTCCAGATTATGCTTGGCAGTCTATATAGTGAACCGCTTCCACTTCATGTCATAAGTGGCTCAGGTGGAAGGCTTCCGGGTGGCCACCAGGACATTCGCCACTCTGCTGGAAACCCCAAATCTGACGCAAGCTAAGTCCTCAGGATGAATGCGTGCAGATGGAGGGACCTGAGTTTGGGATGGATCAGGGTCCCCTGATCCTTGGTCATCAGATTCCTGCAGAGAGGGAGAGGGGCCGGAGGATCCGCCACCAGCTGCTGTAAAAGAGGAAATCAAAACTAGCGAGGCCAGAATGGGGCTACCAGGATCATGTTGGCCCATTCCATCTGTAGCTTGATGAGTACCCTCCAAATCAGAGGGAACAGAGGGAAGGCGTAAAAAAAACTCGCGCTCCAGGAGAGAGACAACACGTCTCGCCAGAAAATTCCAGGCCCTGAATCAAGCAAGCAAAAACTGGGCAGTTTTGCGTTGTGTGTGGGGACGCAAAAAGGTTCAACTCTGGACGACCCCATCTGCCGAACAAATCTTCTGCAACAGATGAGAGAAGCTCCCACTCGTGCATCCTGGACTTAGTCCGACTGAGGATGTCCTCCAGCATGTTTAACACTCCTGGGACGTGGACCAGTGCCCGATACCATTGTCTCCTTGCACAGGGGGTACGAGTGCATTCCCCCTGCTTGTTGATATAGTACACAACACTGAGGCTGTGTAACTGAATCAGGAGCTGATCTGGAGAAGATGGTTCTGAAAGGCCTGCATGGCATACAGAACTGCCCACATCTTCAGGACACTGATATGCAGGGAGGCTTGGATCTAGGACCAGGAGCCCAGAGTCTGAAAGGAACCCAGATGAGCTCTCCAGCCCAATCCTGAGGCATCCGTGGTGAGAATTTGCTGCGGAGAAGAGATCTGGAATGGTACTCCTTGAAACAGGTTCAAGGAGTCCGTCCACCACTGGAGCACCTTGTGGACTGGACAGAAGACCAGCGCAGGTCCCACTGTACTTGAGTCCACTGGAGGATCCGCATATGAAGCCTGGCCAGCTGAACAGTGGGAATGGCAGCCACCATCAGTCCCAGCAGCCTTAGGTGCACTCTGGCTGGGATATAATGGCTTTGTGCCATCTCCTGAGCGACAAGGCGCTCCGCCCTGTTATGGGTGTAACCCCCTTGTTACCCGGGGTTACTAGAATCCCAGTAAGACCTAGTGGTAGGCAGGGAAGGCAGCTTGTGAAACTCCAGTTAAATGGGTTTCACACTGTCTCACTCTGTTCTCAGTCTCAGCTGAGACTGAGGGATGACATCACCAATAGAACTTTCACAGCTGCAGAAGCCACATTGGAATCTGCAGCAGAGGGAGTTAGATAGAACGTTGGGAGTTTTCAAAAGTAGTAGTCAGTGTCCAGTTTGTGTTCAGTAAGTGAAGGTGTGCTCAAGTGGTGGAGACCGCTGTTCGGGTCTCAGTGCCCCTCCCTCTGGGGGGGGGGGAATGTAAAGATCCCCATGCAGATTCATGGGGCATTCCCCTTAATTCTGCCAAGAGGAAGAAAAACTGCC
This sequence comes from Neoceratodus forsteri, assembly GCA_016271365.2. Classification (NCBI taxonomy): domain Eukaryota; kingdom Metazoa; phylum Chordata; order Ceratodontiformes; family Ceratodontidae; genus Neoceratodus; species Neoceratodus forsteri. The sequence continues at coordinate 496,394,484 of CM057455.1, forward strand.
AGTTCAGCTCAGCATTTATTTTGAAGGTTGGAAGATTTGTGAGTCGCCTGTGGGGCACCTGCAACTAAAGGGTGAGTGTCTGCTCTGACTAAGAGGGCAAAACGTTTTCTTCACCCTGCGATATGTGTGGAAATCTAGGGACTGAGCTACAATTTGGGAAGCCTATAGGACTGGGCCAAACAAGTAAAGTAGTGGCAAATGCTAGAGTGCTGTGTGATTCAAGTAATATGTAGAGGAGATGCACCCAGATCATCTACCCTTTAATCTACAATCAGAAGTTCAGAAAAAGGAATGGTTCAGTTTTCCCAGGGAAATGGCCGGGTATGGGCTGTGGGAGCTGGAGGTGGGCAAACCCCCCACCTTTAGTAACCAGGTCCACCTCTCAGATTTCTGCTGTGGTTGCTACTTTGCCTCATGCACTTGGCCAGTGATGGGGGAAGTACCCAGACGTGGGGTTGCAAAAGGGAAAATCTCTCTAGGAGTCGTGGACTCTAAAGTGGTGTGAGGAGCCACAACAAGTAGGAAAAATTCTCTTTGTGAGATGAGGAGTCATAACAAGTAAGGAAGAATCCTCTCTAGGAGTCGCAGACTCTAAGTGGTGTGGGAAGCCACAACAAGCGCGGAAAAATTCTCTCTATGAGTCGCCGACTCTAAAGTGGTGTGGGGAGCCACGACAGGATAATTGGTTCATTCTTCCAATGGACCGTGGGGAGAACCCAAGTGTGTACAAGTCGGGCTGTGCACCCAAAGTTGCGTGCAAGTCCGGGCTGTGTGCCTGGTGGGTCCAGAGCCTGAGGGCTGAAAATGGTGATAGAGTGTTCTGTAGTCTCTAATCTGCATTACCAGGAAATGTAGCCCCATGGGGGTCCATCTATGCTTTGTTTTGTTCAGCTAGTTTGTGAATAAAAGCCACACTGAAGAATCCCATTCCTGGTTCTGGACATTACAGTTATTGCTTCCTGTGTTCGGATTTACTTGGGTGCCCCTGTGCAGAGTAGCCAAACCTAGGTCCCCCTGTGCCGAGTAACCTCATCCTCCCCGAACCCAGGTCCCCGCCAGGTACTGCTGTCAGCTTCAACAGCATACCACCTGTCATTTGGCAAAAAGGCAGGGGTGAGGGGTTACAAAAATGGAGGCACCACTTTGGATTTTGTTCTGAGAGGAAGGTGCTTGGGCAAAGGGGGCTAGCGTTTTGGCTATCTGGCAGTGGGTAGCCCAAAAAGCTGAAGCAATTTCCCTAGTGTGTGTTGCTGTGTGCTGTGGATCTTGTGCTGCTGTTTAAAAATGCCAACTGTTTACCAAGGAGCTGTATGGGTGGGTAACAAGGGGGTTACATGGGGAAGGAAGGCCCTCCCCTGCACCGAGTCTAGGACTGCCCCTACATATTGCAGCCTCTGAGATGGAACCAGGACCGACTTGGACAGGTTGATGGTAATGCTCAGGGAGAGGAACAGCTGGAGTGTTCTGTCCAAAGTAGCTAGGAGCTGTTCCCTGGAATGAGCTTTGAGAAGCCGATCATCCAGGTAAGGGAAAACGTACATTCCCTCCATACTGAGGGCTGTAGCTACTGCCGCTAAGCACTTGGTAAAGACCAGCGGTGCACAGGACAAGCCAAAGGGCAGGACACTGAACCGGTAATGCTCACCCTGGAAAAGAAACCGGAGGAACCTACTGTGGGGAGGAAACACCAAGATGTGCAGGTAAGCATCTGTATGTCCAGAGAACACAGCCAGTCTCCTCTTGTCAGAAGGGGCAATAAGCCTGGTAAAGTTACATCTGGAACTTTTTGTACTGGACATAGAGATTGAGGTCCTTTAGGTCTAAGATGGGCCTCAGACCTCCGGTCTTTTTGGGGACCAGGAAGAACTTGGAATTGAACCCATTGTTTCTCTGGTGCCTGGGTAGTGACTCTATGGCCTGTTTGCACAGAAGGGATTGCACCTCCTCCCGGACAACAGACAGGTGGGCCGGAGGATAGCTGGAGGTCAGGGGAGGAGTCTCTGGGGGTCTCGATAGGCTCCAGAGTATGACCCCCCCATTCTATAATTTGCAGAATCCAGGCATCTGATGTTATGGTTCTCCACTGACTGAGATGGAGGGAGAACTGACCTCTGACAACTGCCTCTTGGTCAGGGACCAAAAGGGGGGGTGGGGGTCTGGCAAGGAGTCAAGCTGAGGCGGATCCAGCCGCACAGGCTTGTCTGTCACCTCTGGGACACTTGGCTGCAGCTCCAGCACTGGAGGAGGCAGTTGGCTGCAGCTCCAGCACTGGAGGGGGCAGGCAAGGCAGCAGAGGCTCTTCTGTTATACTGGGGCCTAGAGGCTACTGCTGGTCTGTTCAATGAGCTACGAAAAGGAGGCCGCTGTCTCCCCATAGGTTGTGTGTGATAAAGGGAGTGGATGACTTGATAGCCCTGCCGGATGCCTGTAAGTCATTTATGATATCTGGACATCTGGCCCAAAAAGCTTAGCCCCACTGAAGCGAGCAATAAGTACCTTCTGCTGCACATCAGCAGCAAAGCCAGAGACCCTTAACCAAGAGTGCCTAGGAAGGCAAATGCCTGTGGCAGCAGCCCTGGCAATAGTGTATGAGATACCATGGAGGGCCCATAGGAGGTGTTTGCTAAAATCCTCAGCAGTCTGCAAACATTGGAGCACCTCCTGTTTTTGCGTACCTCCTGGGAGGGCCTGGACAGCAGCCTTGCCCTTCTTCCAGTTGTTATTCTGGTACTTAACCATGTGGGACAGGTAACTGGCAATCCTCAGCCCAAATCTGGAGGAGGCATAAACCCTCTAGCCCCAAAGATCAATTCTGAGTGACTCTCTGTCCGGAGGGAGGGGCCTAAGGTGCTTGGGCACCTTAGACCTATCATGACCCGCCTCTATCACTACTGAATCTGTTTTAGGCTGGGCAGCATAGTGAGGAAATCCCTGAAGGGCATGGTAAAGTTTGTCTACCCTACAGGGCAAAGCCGGTACCATGTCAGGTCTGTGCCAGGCTGAAGTGGTAGCATTCCTCAAAGCAGGCAGAATAGGAGGAATGATCTTAGGGGGAAATTCTGGGATCTCCAGAAAGTCGATCAGATCCCTGAGGGTGACATCTTCCTTTTCACTATGGAACCCCATGGCTGAGGACAACTGCTTCATCAGATAAAAGAAGGTGGGGTCCTCTGAAAGAGACCTAGGGGTATGTTTGACAGAGTCCTCGCTGACTGAGGAAGCTGTGGACCTGTTTGAAGTGAGGGGTTCCTCCTGCTCTTCCTCACCAGGAAGGATGCGATCTGGGTGGTATTCCTCCTCAATGTCGACCTCTTCTAAGTCAAGGTCCGATGTCTGAGGTACCGATGACAGCCCGCGGGAAGCAGCCCATGGCCGTTGTGGGGGAGTCGATGATGAAGCTGCCGTTGACGGCACAGGCGAAGCGGGCCTGAATACACAAAGCTGGTGAACAATCACAGAGGTAAATTTTGTTAAGATTTCACTGAGTTCAACAAGCGACAAAGACTGCTTCTACGGGGGTTGACGGCGAAGGGAGAGACATCCACCAGACGTACCCTGGAACCCCAAAGAGCCTGAAGGCTGCTGGCATGGGGAAGGATCAGGCCTCGACGGAAGGGCTGTCGACAACTATCCCATCTTTGACTCCGAAGGGGCTGAAGATCTGGAGGTTGATGACCGACCTCCCTGAGTGCTGGGCGGAGGCACTGTCAGCATGGGTCTGGTGGGCACAGTGACCTGGACAGCAGTTTTATGCATTGGTGCAGCCGCAGCCATCAAAGAACCCCCAGAAGAAGGAAAGGCCATTGAATAGCGGGACCGATGCCGGGGGAGTGGTCCTGATTATGGTCTTTTTTACGACTTTTCCCCGAGGACTTGTCTCAGGCCTTGGAGGCCTGGGAACTCAATGGCCCTGCTGGTGACTGGGAGGTTGGGACCCCAGAAGACCCCTGCCCAGAACTGGCTACCTGTTGTGCCATCAGAAAATGTTTAAGAGCCTTACATCACCTGAGGGTTGTTGATTAAACTTCTGGCACAGCTCACAGTCACAGACTTCATAGTCAGGCCCAAGTCAGCAGACACAGAAAGAGTGTTCATCTGCAGAAGCATACTTCTTTCCGCAGCAAAGATGACGAAAGAGAGAAGCTGAAGGATTAACTTTTGATATAAACAAAATAAAAGAATCTTTTAAAAAAAAAAAAAAGATTCTAAAATAGTAGGTGAAAAAAGACGCAAAACTGCATCAGAGCTTTTGCAGAGACCCATGCAAACAAGTTGACAGCGGGAAAGAACTGAGGATGGAGCGGGGCCGCTCACGCCTTTATAGGGTTGGTGAAGTCAACGGACGCTGACAGCATGGGCGGCCCCAGTTGTATTGCCGACAATCTTACATGTGGATCCTGTTTCACTGATGGTGAAGTTCCTTCGGTGTGACCTGATGACTGAGATACCCCCGAAGATCAGATGGTCCACCACCTCCTGATGCAGAGACCACCCTTGAGACACCTCACCCACGTGGCTGAGGGAATCTGAAAGCTAGTTGGAGGCTCCTGCCACATGAACTGCCAGGAGATCAGCACCCAAGCTGCACACAAGTGTCCAGGTGTGGAGGGCTTCATGACACAACAGAAGAGAGTGCGTTCCACCCTGTCTGTTCAGGTAGTATATGGCTGTTGTATTGTCCATCTGGACCCGCACAAATTGACCCCGGACACAGGAAGCGAATTCCATCAAACCAATGTGCACAGCACAGAGCTCTAGCAGGCTGACGTGGTAAAGGGACTCCCTGGTGGTTCACAGCCCGTGGGCCATGTGGTCCCCAGGTGTGCTCCCCATCTCACCAGAGATGCATCAGTCAGTGTGGCAGCTGGCTCTGGACAGATGAACAGGACTACTTCCTCTAGGTGTTCTGAGACTAGCCACCTGCGGATGTTCTCCAAGTCAACATGACTGACTCATCGAGGTGACCTAGGTGCTGAGAACACTGGCGGGCCAGCTCCCACTGCAGGTGGTGCATCCACCAGCAGGCCTACCGAACTGCGCTGGTACAGGATGTCATGTACCCCAGCAGCCGCAGGAAAGCCCCAGCACAGCATGAGCGCCCAACCTGAAATGATCAGACAAAGGCGGTAAGATCTGGTACCAAGTCTACTGGGAGTCGGGCCTTGGCCCGGAGGGAGTCAACATCTGCCCTGATGAAGTGGATGATCTGCAAGGAGTTGAATTTGGACTTAGCCAGGTTGGTCAAAAGACCCAAAGCTGGGCAAGTCTGGAGGGCCAGGTCCCTGGACCACTCCACTGCCTCCCAAGACAATCTAGCAATCAGCCAGTTGTCCAGGTATGGATAGACCCAAACCCTCGGCACCTCAGGAAGGCTGCCACCACTGCAATCCTGGGGGCTGAGGAGAGGCTGAAAGGCACGATCTGGAACTCATAAAGAACCCCTTCTGCGCAGAACTGAAGGTACTACTAGTGGGATGGACTGGAATGTGGTAGAAGGCATCCTAGAGGTCCAGAGAGCAGAACCACATGCCCTGTTCTAGAGATGGAATTATCTGGTCCAGAGTGACTACCCAGAACTTCTGCCTCCTCAGGAACTGGTCCAGATCCTGACGATCCAGTACGGGGTGCCACCCACCACCCCACCCCCGTCCATCTGGGGACCAGAAAATACCTTGACACAAAGCCCTGGCTGGCCGTGGTGACCAGGACATGGGCTACGGCTCCTTTCTCTAGGAGCTGAGCAATGTCCACCCTGAGGGCAGACAGCATGTCCTGTGACACCACGGACTCCTGTGGAGCATGCGCTTGGTAGGGTAGGTGAGCCTCGAAGTCGAGATGCAACGTGTGTTCCACTACTTTCCCAAGTGATGAAGGACCAGGCGTGTCAGAAATGGCAAAGCCGACCCTCCACAGGAAGCTGAGGCAGGGACCTGGCAGGAAAGGCAGACACCATCTGACCCATCACTGAGCAGCCTTTCAGGAGGCCCTTGCACTGGCCACTAAGGGGTCCCGCCACCCTGGCCTCTGGGTTTCTTGGAGCTTTGGCTGATAAACTTGGAATTAGGTCACCAGACCTTGGACTGCCACAGCTGGGGCTGCTGTGGTTGGGGCTACTGGGACAGAGAAGAATGAAACTAAAAGGGCTTCTTCTTTGGCTTCTGTCCCTTAAGGTCCTTCTGCGAGGACGTCACCAAATCCAGGGTGGCACTGGACTTCTCAATCCTAGGGAGGTGTCCATCCACCCTCAGGCCAGACAGGTCAGTGCCCAAGAATGGGACATCAGCTAGTTTACATAGAAACATAGACTTTGACGGCAGAGAAGGACCACTTGGCCCACCTAGTCTGCCCAATTCCCCACCTTTCAGATAAGGTGCAGATCCTAGTTAACCAACAGCCTACTTCCTCCTACCCACCACTAGAATTGCTTTATGTCTGTCCCATGTATTCTTGAATTCCTCCATTGTTTTTGACCCCATTACCTCCTCTGGAAGGCTGTTTCATGCGTCCACCACCCTCGCTGTGAAAAAATACTTCCTCACGTTGTCCCTGAGCTGTCCCCCCTCTATCTTCGAATTGTGCCCCTTTGTTCTTGCACATCTCTTTTTCTGAAAGATGCTACTCTCTTGGACTTTGTTGATTCCCTTGAGGTACTTGAATGTTTCTATCATGTCCCCCCTCTCATTCCTTTCCTCTAGGGTATACACATTAAGCTCCTTTCGTCTCTCTTCGTATGGCTTCTGGTGCAGACCCTGCACCATTTTAGCTGCCCTCCTCTGGACTGCCTCCATCCTGTCTATGTCCTTACAGAGATGGGGTCTCACCAACTGTCTGTACAGAGGGATAACAACTTCCTGTTTTCTACTGGTGATGCCTCTCCCTATGTATCCCAGTATCCCCCCAGCCCTCCTTACTGCCTTCTCACATTGCTTGCCTACCTTTAGGTCGTCTAATATGGCTACCCCCAGATCCTGTTACATTTGTTGTTAGTACCTCCCCCTACTGTGTACTCTTCCCCTGGGTTTTTGTTTCCCAGGTGCATTACTTTGCACTTCTTTGCACCAAATCTAAGCTGCCATACTTCTGATCTTTCCTCCAACCTTACCAAGCCCCTTCTCATCCTTTCCACCCCCCCTTGTGTATCAACCCTGCTGCTGATCTCTGTGACATCTGCAAAGAGGCATACTTTTCTTTCCAGCCCCTCCTCATCTGTCATGTCCGAGACAGACTACAGGCTACCAATCTATGGTGCTGCAGACATCACGGCTATCAACAAAATTAAAATAGTCTTTAACAAAGCCTGCAGGCTCCTGTCTGGTGTGGGACGGACAACACACACCTATACCTTCTACTCTCTAACTCAGATCCTCAATTTTGACGAGAGGCTCCAGTACCAGGCCTGTCTCACAGCCAAGAAATCCTTCCTGGTGCTAACACCTCCCGGAGTATCAGCATCCCTTATTACCAAAGAGCACACTGTAAACACTTGCAGCACTAACACTACCACCATGGTAGTCCCCAGGGTCAAGACAACCCTGACTCAGAGAGCCTTTACAGTCAGAGCCCCCACCTTCTACAATGCCCTCCCTCCATCTATCACCAGCCTCACCAAGCTGGGTCCCCTTAAAGCAGCACTCAGGAGCAACCTCCTCAGCTCTCACTCCTGCACCTGCCCATAGCTGTTCTATCTGCCACCTGTCAGCTGGTGCCATCCCTCAGTGTGCACTTCAGATTTTATTGCTGGACAAAGTCTAAATCTACAGACTGCACTGTGTCCTCTGGTCAATGACTAGTCCCTATGTCACAGGGACCCACCTAGCTAACAATTCTGTATAGGCCACAACTTACTAAGTTGTTGCTATGTTTTATCTCTGTAACTATGACAATGACCAGTTCCCCATCTTGCAGGGACCTGCTTAGCTAACAATATGTATAAGCTGCATCTTTCTAAGTTGCTAATGTGTTGTACCTTGTAACTATGCTATCCCCCCGCTTAGCTAACTTTCTGTATAGGCCACATCACTATAAGTCTACTCTGCCTACTCTGTGTATTATCTATTGAAACTATGTTCCTCACGGTATTGTTACTTGTTGTGTCTCTGTAACCTGACGTGGAGCTTTAGGAAATGAGTCCATGACTCAAAGGGTTGTAATTCTGATGTAAATAAATAAATAAATGTCACCTATGAAGACATTAAAGAGGACAGGTCCCAGTACTGAACCCTGCGGTACCCCGCTAGTAATCCCCCTTTCCTGGAGTGGACTACTATTACCCTCTGCGTCCTGTTGTCCAGCCAATTTTCTTCCAGGCTACCACCCTGGGACCCACTACCAGGCTGGCTAAGTTCTTTATTAATCTCTTGTGTGGGACTGTGTCAAATGCCTTGCTAAAGTCTAGGTAGGCCACATCCATAGCCCCTACCTGGTCTACTACTTTGGTCACCCAGTCAAAGAAATCTATTAGATTCGTCTGACATGACCTTCCCGCTGTGAATCCATGCTGCCTTCTATCCTGTGCCCCACTGACCTCTAGGTACTCAACAATTCTTTCTTTCAGAAGTGATTCCATAATTTTCCCTACCACTGAGGTCAAACTAACAGGTCTGTAGTTTCCTGCCTCTGCCTTGCTCCCACTTTTGTGAAGGGGAGCAACATACGACTTCCTCCAGTCCTCAGGTACCACATCATTCTCCCATGATTTGTTAAAAAGGGTAGTCAGTGGTGTCACTAGTTCTCCTCTTAATTCTTTTAGAATTCTAGGGTGAATCCCGTCAGACCCTACTGCTTTGTCCACCTTCAGTTTTAGGAGTTCTTTCAGGACCCTTTCTTCTGTGAATGGGCTGGTATTGACCTCCTATCCAGAGTGCTTCTATTGTTTGGTTTAGGTACCTCCCCCTCCTCTTCTTTTGTGAATACTGAACAAAAGTAGTTTGTGCTGGGTATCTTCCGTAAAGGTGGAAATCTGCAGCCAGACTGTATGGCGCACAGTGACTGACACTCCCACAAAGCGGGTGCAGGTGTCGCCTATATCCAAAGCCATCTGAACCTGGACTTGGCTAGGGCACAGCCCTGGTTCCTGAGCAATCTGACCACTGACTGCAGATCCGCAGGAAGGCAGGGGAGGACATGGGCTTGTTCACATCCCTGACGTCATAGAAACACAGAAGTTGAAGGCAGATAAGGACTGCAAGGCACATTCAGTCTGCCCATTTTTTCTGCCTTATGAATGTGCCATAGGCCTTATTACTCAGCCAATGGCCTATCTACTCATACTCATCTGTATTGCTCCCTTATGCCTATCCCATGCATGTTTGAATCCCTGCACTGTATTCATATCCACCACCTCCTGAGGTAGGCCGTTCCATGTATCCACCACCCTTTCTGTGAAAAAGAACTTCCTCACATTACCCCTTAATTGGCCTCCTTCTAATCTCATGCTGTGTCCTTTTGTCCTGCTATTTATCTTATATTGAAATATGTTAGACTCTTTCACCTTGTTAATGCCCTTAAGATGTTTAAGTGTTTCGATCATATCACCTCTCTCCCTCCTTTGGTCTAGGGTGTACATATTGAGCTCCGTTAATCTGTCCTCATATATTTTCTGATGCAGTCCCTGCACCATTTTGGTTGCCCTTCTCTCGAATGCCTCTATTTTGTTAATATCCTTGTGCAGGTGCGGACTCCAGTACTGCACGCATTACTCCAGATGGGCCTAGCCAGTGTCTTGTAAAGCGGGATTATTAACTCCCTCTTACGACTTGTGATACCACTACTAATACACTCCAACATCCCTCTAGCCTTACCTACTGCTTTAGTGGTCTGCTTGGATGAGTTCAAGTCATCTGTGATGATGATGCCCAAGTCTCTTTCTTCCTTTGTGATTGCCAGCAACTCTCCTCCCAACCTATAGGTAGCTTCAGGGTTTCTCTTCATATCAGATGACTTAAAGGTGGGCAAGCAATGTGAGAGGGCAGTAAGGAGGGCTGGGGGGATACTAGGATGCACAGGGAGCGGCATCACCAGTAGAAAACAGGAAGTTGTTATCCCTCTTTACAGACAGCTGGTGAGACCTCATCTGGAGTACTGTGTGCAGTTCTGGAGACCCAATCTCTGCAAGGACATAGACAAGATGGAAGCTGTCCAGAGGAGGGCAATCTAAAATGGTGCAGGGTCTGCACCAGAAGACATATGAATAGAGAGATTGAAGGAGCTTAATATGTATAGCCTCGAGGAAAGGAGGGAGAGGGTGGACATGATAGAAACTTCAAGTACTTCAGGGAATCAACAAAGTCCAAGAGGATAGCATCTTTCAAAAAAGAGGTGTGCAAGAAGGGGGACAATTTGAAGATGGGGGGGGCTCAGAGGTAATGTAAAGAAGTTTTTTTTCACAAGAGGGTTGTGGATGCATGGAACGTCCTCCGGAGGAAGTTGTGAGTCAAAAAGTGGTGGAATTCAAGCATGCATGGGACAGTCATAAGGCAATTCTAGGGGGTGGGGGTAGAAAGAAGTAGGCTGCTGGTTAACTAGGATCTGCAGCTTATCCATTAGGTAGGGAAATGGGCAGACTGGGTGGGCCAAGCGGTCCTTATCTGCTGTCAAATTCTATGTTTCTATGTGCATGATTTTGCACTTCTTTGCATTAAACTGCAGTTGCCACTCTTTCAACCATTGTGCCAGTTTATCCAGATCTCGTCTCATTCTGCCCACCCCATCTGGATCATCTACTCTGTTGCAGATCTTGGTGTCAACTGAGTTGCCTATGTTTCAAAAAATGAAATACACCAGAAATCCCTTGGCAAACCAGGAAAATAACCAGTTGGAATTATGTACGTTTGGACCATGCAGTCCAACAGCGCTGCGCACAAATGTAGATGCTGCCAAAGCTCCAATGCAGGACCCAAAATAGCACCTGTCACGGGAAAGACAACCCCTTGGGAATCATCACAGTCGAGGATCTCAGTAAGGGAGTACTTGGCCCACTTCAGGACTGGCTCCAAGAGAAACTCCATTGATTCGGAGATCATCCTAAGCAGAGCCCTGAAGGAGACCGGTCCATGCTCAGTAAAGAGTTCTTCGGCCAACTCACAGTCAAAACCCGTGGTCCTGGAGGACTGCATAGAGAACCCTTCAGAGTCCAAAGACTCCTCAAATATCACCCCCCGGTCATTTTTCTCCATGAACCACCACAGACTCCGACTGGATGATTCAGATGGGCAGCCATCCAGGAAGGCCGGTAGCAGAACAAGTGACCTTGGTTGGAGCCCCCTGCAACGGTTGCCTGGGCAGTAGCTCCACCAGCACTGGCAGAGAAGCCAGAGCAGGCATGACGGGACTTGCCAGGATTGGGGTGTGCCAGACTGGGGGAGACCAGGGAAGTGCTGGGGTCTGAAGAAGGGGCCTACCATGGCTGAGGACCCACTGCTGCCACATCAGCTCCTCATAGCGCCGACACAACATGCAACGGAGCCTCTCTTAATTCAAAGACGAGGAGGAAGAGGAGCATCGATGGTGCTTTCTGGCCAAAGGCAAAGTGTGGGAACATGATGATTCCAGAGACCCCGATCTCGACCTAGATCGAGACCACAGCCAATGAATAAAGAACTAATGGCAAGGGGATGCAGGCAGAGGGGTCGTGTACAAGATATGTACCAGGTCCTTCTGCCAGACTCCTGAAGGGGGTATCTCTTGGAAGTAGACAGTCTGGTCGGCTGGCTTCTCCTGCCCCTCCTGAGAGACCACTGAAAGGACCAGAGTCCTAGTGATCAAGTTATCCTCAATTTCTTCTGACAATGGGTTGACCAGTGGTCGGCCTTTGTCATGGCCAACAAGCCTGATGGGGATACTGTGGAACTAGCAGCCTGGCCCTCGACCAGGGAAGGCTCAACCGAGGTTGAGAGTTTGACAGCAGTACAGTGATCAAGGAAATTGTGGGAGTGGGAAGGGCATGCTCGTTCCCAGTCCCATGACTGACGGTGGGATCTCTTCGTCTTTGACTTGTCACCCCAGGAAAAGCCCTCACTGGCGGTCTGCAAGGACTGGCACATCTCACGAAAAGGGGCTGATGAAGGAAGCCCTAACGCTGGTGCCAACCAGAAGCAGCGTAGATGCCAATGAGGAAACTGCCATGGCCTGTGCCGCCGCCTCTTCTACAGCAATGAGCTGAGAGGCCGAATCCCACAGCTACAGATACCACTTTCAAGGCATCTTTAGAGCAGATGGAGGGGTCCCGTTTGTCAATCTAAGGCGGAGGCGGGTGTATCGATCCTCAAGCGAGGAAAGCAACAAAGTTTTGCAAAGTCCACAAGCCTGAGAGTAGTGCTCTGTCCTGAGACAGTAGATGCACAAAGCATTCAAGTCTATCCTGGACATTTTTTGATTGCAGGCGATGCATCTCTTGAATCTGGGACTAGACTGAGATTCGTCGCGCTCCATATCTATTTATTTATTGGAATCTCAGATAATACCTTTGAGTTAAAAGCTCATTTACAAAGGTTCCACATCGTAAGGCAACAGACAAGGTACGTAGACATTAAAAAACAGATAGTGGTATATACAGCAGGCAAGTACATTATGGTACATACAGATACAGATTCAAGCAAGTACAGTTAAAATACATTAGGTAGGAGAGGTCAAATTTATTGCAACAGTACTAAGAGCATACCTAAGGTGGACAAGCAATTTATAGTGGTAGCTGAGCTTTAGAGCATGCAGGTAGAGTTATGGAGGGTCAGAAGTGATGGTGACCAAAGGAGGGGGAGGACAGAATAGAAAAGAGCAGGGGGAGGGTTGGGGCAGAGACAAAGGGGGTGACAGAATAAGGGGGTTGAGTAGTCAGATGGGTGGGACTGGATAGGAATCTATCCAGGGTTATGTAAGTAGGTGATAGGGCAGGGCTGGGTGATGTGGAGGGAGAGAGGGATAAGGAAAAGGGTTTTAAAGTGAGGAGGGGGTGAGGTGAAGGGGAAACCTGGGGAGGGGAGAAATGGGGGGATTAATATTTGTGAAGAGAAAGCAGGAAGGTGAGGGGGATAAAGAGGGAACTTGGAGGTAAGTGCTCAGTGGGGTCACACCAGGCAGGGGAGGAAGTGGGAGGAGATGGGTGCTATGCAGGACAGATAAGCTATCAATAACAGTAGGATTATGCACAGGTGATGCAGTCGCAGTTACTAAGAGTGGCCAGGTACTGCAGCAGCTTGGCCTTAAATGGGCGTAGTTTCCTTTCCTCAGTCAGCTCAGAGTTAAGGGAATTTAGCCAGCAGGGGGCCCTGTATTCGAAGGACCACTGCCCTAGTGAGGTCCAGCTGAATGGGATAATGAAGGCAGCTTTACTCAACCCCCTAGTTAGTCTGGAGGAAATGGAGTTTCTTAGCAGTTGCCTCACTCCGGGAGGAGCAAGACCTAGGGTGGATTTTCTCAGTAATGGACAGACCTGGTACTGAATTCTGCTATTCAGATTTAACCAACCAGTGCTTGAGTATAGTTCACAAGTGTGAGTTAAACGGTCCACACCCAGGACTAGTCTGCAGGCTTTGTTTCATACAATCTTCATTTGCCTAAGTGCTGTATTGGTACCGGCTCCGTAGACTACCAGTCCATAATCTATGATAGAGAGCAAGGAGCTGTTAACTGCAAGCTTGATGGCACTTTTGGTGAGGCACTGCCTATGCCAGTAGAGCTGACCTAGTCTTGCACTAGCTGCCTTGGCAACATGGTCTATGTGCTGGCTGTAGGAGAGAGAGCCATCAAGATAGACACCAAGGTACTTAAAGGTGGTTACCATTTTGACTGTATCAAACTTGTTATTGTAGATATTGAGGTGATGGGACTTATGATGGCTTTGATGGGAGGCAAACAACACTGTTTTATTCTTAGTGTAGTTGAGCAAGAGCTTAGACTGAAGGAACTATTTTCCACAGCAGTAAAGTCGTCTTGCATGCCTTTTTCCAGCTCTTCCGGAGTAGAGTGACACGTGTAGATAACAGCATCATCTGCATAATAAAAGGATCTTATTCTGGCAGACTTTGGGGAGTTCATTTAGAAACAGGCTGAACAGCAGGGGGCCCAAAATTGAACCTTGGGGCACCCCTGTGTTGACATGCCAATGGTCGGATAGAACGTCAAGAATCTGGACCTGCTGGGTCCTGTTAGAGAGGTAACTCTAGAACCAGCCTAGAGAGACAGAGGATATACCAATGTTAGAGAGTTGTGTGAGAAGCAGATTGTGGTTGACTGTGTCGAAAGCCTTGGTGAGGTCAATGAAAGTGGCCCCCACCAAGAGCCCTCGGTCAAGTGCTTCATGGATATGACCGGTAAACTCAACCAATGCCGTTGAAGTACTATGTGTCTTCCGAAATCCATGCTGTTCCTGGCACTGAAGGTTGTACTTATCAAAGTACGTACCTAACTGATCATATACTAGCCTCTCTAGTGCCTTTGTAGAGGGGAAGGCAGACTTGAGATTGGCCTGTAGTTGGCCAGGCAGGTTCTGTCCCCGCTTTTAAAGACCTGGGTGACCACCACAGCTTTCCAGCATCGAGGGAAAATGCCAGTGGTTAGTGAGAGATTTAGGATTCAGGTTAGAGGGGAGAGTAACACATCCAGGGTGAAAGCTACAATCTTTAGTCTCCCCTGGATCTAGTGTTCCCGAGAACTTTTTCCAAGTATTTTTTTGCCTCAGTTATAGAGTTTACCTTCAGGTAGAAGGGAGGTGCTGTGTGTGTTGGAGGGATGTCAGTACAACTAATGGTGGAGCTAGGCACAGGTCCGAGATAGTCTGGAGGAAGGACCCCACTAAGGTCTGTGAAGGCCTTGTTGAAGCCATCTGCGATAGTTTTGGGATCCTGGGTAATCGCACTCTCAAAGTTTACTTGTGATGGTGGTGATTTACTTGCTGTGCCTGTTAGGGTTTTTATATTGTCCCAGAATCTGCGGCTGTTGCGCCAAGAGTTGTCCAGTTCACTTTTAAAGCAAGATCTTTTTGCAAGGCGGATGGCTTGAGTGCACTTATTATGTACTGCTTTGTATTTCTGTATGTCAGAGGGGGACCCAGTGCTCTTAGCCCTATGCCACAGGTTATCCATGACCCCCATGAGCTCAAGGAGCTGTGGTGTGATCCATGATTTGCTGGTTCCTTTGATTTTCCTCATTTTTAGAGGGGCAAAGATGTTGCAGGCCAAGTTAAACTTGTCAATAAAGCACTCAAGAGCAGCATTAATGTCGGCAGCAGCGTAGATCCCCTCCCAGTCTAGCTGGCGGAGGTAGGATTTTAGTGAGGCAAGATGTCCAGCTTTTATAATTCTGGAGGTTATTGGGTTTTTTTTTGGGGGTTCATGGTCTTGTTTGACCAGGAGCATAAGACTGGCAGTGGTCACTGATAGAGTCGGCAGGCACAGTGGTTCTAGTTATTCTTTGTGGTCAGTTGGTTAGTACCCAGTCTGTGAGAGTACTTGAACCAGTGCAATAGTTTACATTCGTGGGGGATTGAGCGAGTTGGACCATGTCTATGGCCACTATTGCATCTTGGTAAGGTGCAGCATCTGGGGATAACCAATTTATATTAAAGTCCCCTAACATAATGACTTCAGATTGATGGCGATTACTAGATAAATAATCAAGTGCTAGTTTGAAACCAGCCTCTTGATCTTTAGGGGGTATGTACACCGGGATTATAGTTAAACACTTTCCCTGGGATCCAAGCTGAACCTGGACAGAGAGAATTTGTGATCTTCCACCTTGGGGTGGGATGGGGAGTGCCCTGCACCGAACTGAGTCATTAACATAAATGACACATCCTCTCCCTCGTTTCCCTCGCCTGTTCACCCTGAAAGTTGTGTAGCCCTCAAGCCGGATAGCACAGTCAAGGGTTCTAGGAGTGAGCCAGGTCTCCATGACTGAGATGACATCTGGTTTATATTGGGCCATCCAAACCTGGAGAGCATCAAATTTTGCTAGCAGGCTGCATATGTTAAGAGATGCAATAGTATTGCAGCAGCCTTGCTATCTGTGGGTGGTATTGAGGCACTAGTATTAGGTCCAGGGTTTGGGTGAACGTTCCCCGAGAGTAGAAGGAGTAGCCAGGCAATTCTAAGAGCTTGTAGCTTTAAATGTTTCATAAGATTACTTATTTAGTTTTTGGTAACTGGGTAAGTGCAATAGCCATAACAATGACTATTTTCAGGCACGGCCCAGGAGGGTACAAAACAAAAACATTTGCAATAACAGGTTACAATATATAGGATCACAGCTAGTCAAGGTAGGAAACTACAGAGCAGGCTGGTGAAATTACATTACAGACAACAGTGGAATAAGATTACAAGATACGAACAAAACTGAGGTAAAGAGAGTTCACATAACATTATAAAAAAATACAATATTGGTTTGGTCATAAGTGCTAAAATTATCATAGATAACTAGGCGAGGTTACGCCTAGGAGACAGAAACATTTTAGGGGTAAGATATAGGATGATGTAGAGGGGTAAAGTAAAGGGGGGAAGTGAGGATTAGAGAGATGGATGTAGGATAGGACAGGAACAATAGGGACATATGGAGAGGTTTAAGTTCCAAGGTAGTGAGAAAAGTAATAAAACAGGAGGATGGAAGAAGAGAAACTAATCATCGGTGGAGGCCAAAGACCAAGAAGTGGTAAGAAATATAGGGAGAGGATATGGGGGCTAGGGTGGTTTGAAGCAGGTACAGCAGGAGGAGTCAATAAGATGGCGTCAAAGCAGTTTCTTAAAGGAGGCATGGGTTGATGCTAATCGAGTGCTTAGAGGGAGAAAGTTCCAGAAATGGGGGGCCTGGCAGACAAAAGCACTAGCACCTTTGGACGTTCTTATTCTGGGAATGTGAACAGGGGCATTGTTTGCTGAATGAAGACCATAGCTGGAAGAATGTTTAATAAATAATCCAGCCAGAGGTTTGAGAATTTGGTCTCTGATAACGTTATCTATGAGAGATCTGTAAGCATGAGACCTGGCTGTTGAAGGGGGAAGCCATCCAAGGTCAGAGTAGAGGAGACAGTGGTGTTTCATCCTAGGCGAGGAGGAAGCATAGCGACAGATGTTGTTATAAGTAACATCCCATTTTTGAAAGCTAGATTTAGAGGTAGAGGCATAGGTAGCTACACCATAGGAGAGACATGGCATGAGTATTCCATGAGCTATAGCAGGCCTAGTAGATGGTGTGAGCACATAGCTAGTCCGTAAGCAATACCAAGTTTCATATTAACTGAAGCTGCAAGTTTGCTGAATATGGAGATCGAGTGTGAGCATCGGGTCAAGGGTGACTCGAGATATTTAAACGAGTTTACTACCCCAACAGATGAGCCAATTGCAGTGAAAACTTTGAAATTTGCTTGGGAAGGTTTGAGTTTACTGTTGGACCCAAATAACATGGCCTGGGTCTACTCTTCATTCAGGAAAGTGCTTGTTTGTTATCAGCCAGTGTTGAATGATTTAGAGGTCTTGGGAGAGTTGTGTATTGATGTCAGTTACTTTCTGCGCTGGTGTACAGGACAATATCATCAGCATAAAGCAGGAGGTTGGAGGAGTGAGATTGGAGGTGATATTGTATATGAATATAGAAAGAGCAGGGGCCTAAGATGGACCTTACGGCACTCCAATATTAATGGTAGCTTTGTCTGAAAAAGCAGAGTTAAATTTCACTGTCTGAGTCCGGTCGGCTAGGTAGCTTCCAAATCACTTTACAACATTTGGTGAAAATCCTAGAGACTTTAGAGTTTTTAGGAGGATGGGGTGGTCAACTAAGTCAAATGCTTTGGTCATGTCAATGAATAAGGCACCAGTGAGGAGGCCAGAGTCTATGGCTTGCAAGGTATCAGATGTAAACTTGAGTAATGCCGTGGTTGTACTATGACCTTTGTGGAAACCATGCTGGGCAATTGTTAGAAGGTCAAATTGCTGGAGAAAGTCCGTGGCTTGAGTGTCAACGAGTTTCTCAAGAATTTTACTAAGGACAGACAGGATGGCAATTGGCCTATAGTTGGATGGGTCTTTACGGTCACCTGTTTTGAAGACAGGGGTGATCCTAGCTGTCATCCAAATATCCAGAACATGGCTGTGGCAGAAAGAGAGAGAGAGAGAGTGAAAATCTTAGCTAGGGGAGCAGCTATGTAGGGTGCCACGAGTTTGAGGAGCTTAGGTTCTAGGTCATCAGACCCAGTTGCAGTGTAATCCGGTATGTTCTTGAGCAGTCTTAAGACATCACTGTAGGAGACTGACTTGAAAAAGAATTTGGGTACTGTGACATCAGTAGGGGAGGAGAAGGTTGATTGGACTGGGAAGGAAGATGTGTATTTGGTTAGATCAGAGAATTGGGTATTGAAGAAGTTAGCAATAGTAAGGGGGTTGTTACAGTGTATGCCATTTAGTAGCATGTCATCTGGGGTAGAGGCTTGGTTTGCACCCAGGAAGGATTTTATATGTGACCAGAACTTTTTAGAGTCACCGTAGGAGTTTGTTAATAGCTCCTTACAATAGAAACTTTTGGCTTTTTTAATATCCTTCTTACAGGAATTTCGAATGTCCTATAAGTATTTAGGTCAGCAGGCAAACCCAGAGTTCCTATAAAGGAGCCAGCTTTTATCCCGCTACCGGAGTTTGGAGAGTAGGCCAGATTTAAGACAGCGTGTCTGACTTTTCTTTACCCTGCGGGTTACAAGGGGGCAGTGTTTGTCCCGAACAGCAAGAAAGTGAGTGAGGTAGAAGTTTAGAGCTGTCTGGACATCACTAGATGTGTAAAGAGGGGTCTAGTCAATGGTGCTGATATCAGTTAGGAAAGCCCATGGGTTAAGGTGAGAGTAGTTACAGAAGGTAATATAACGTGGACTGGATGAGGGTGGCCTACTCTTACCCCATATGCAGAAGGTAGGGGAGTGGTCCGTGATGGCATTCGCTAGGACTCCCTGAAGAGATTATATTTTCAGGGTGATTTGACATTATCCAATCTAGCAGAGTGCTGGAGTTTGAGCGCAGGTCAGTTCTGGTGGAAACAGTGATCAGCTGGTGCAGGTTGAAACTCTGAATCCTGTTGAGGGATACTAGTGATTTACCCAACCAATTTATGTTTAAGTCCCCCAGTATCAGGACCTCATGTCTCCCCGATAGGAGAGATGTTTGTTCCAATAATTCATCCAGGCCAGACTGGCCACCTATGGGGGTTACAGGCACAAACAATGTGTAATTTTTTTAGAACCAAGTGAAAGGAGAGCATGTAGTGCTTCACAGTGTGTTAGAGGAGATGAGTAGATAACGGAGAGATTGACGTGGCCTCTGAAGTACAGAGCCGTACCACCTCCTCTTTTCGGGGCAGGTCTAGCCAGTCTCACCATGTTGTAAGATGGGAGGGAGCATAGTGAGTCAGGGGTTAATGGCTTGAGCCAGGTTTCGGTGAGGCAGATGATATCAGGATCATAGAGAGCTGCCCATGACTCCAGTTGGGCAAAGTTACTCATAAGGCTTCTAATGTTATGGTGCACCACAGAGAGACCTTTAATGTTGGAAAGCGGGGTAGGTGGGTTGAATACAGGCCCCAGGTTAGAGTGAACATCACCTGACAGCAGTACAGCCAGTAGGAAGAGATACCGTAGTTTGCGTGGCTGGAGGGGTTTTAGAGTACTGTTTGGCAAATGACAGTGTTTTAGGGCATAGGCAACTAAGTTGACCCCGGTCTTCTTTAATAGCATTGGGGTAGGGTCACACGTTAGTGGAGGCATCAGAAGAAGGTTAGAGAAAAGGAAATAATGGGGCTGGAAATCAGGGCTAATCGGGGGGCTCTGGGTAGAGTAAGCGTACTAAGGTGGACTGATACTAGCGTGGTCACTAGGATAGACAGTAGCAGGAATAGTTTCATGTTGGACTAGATAAGGGAGACTCTATGCCAGTGTAGGTATGAAACCAGACAGCCACAAAGTACAGAAAGGAATACAATAATCAAACCAACAGCTGCAGCTGAGTGTATTTGCAAATGCAGCTTAAAACACCAAGTGGAACTGGTGAAGGAATTTCATAAAATACCAGATGGATTTGGTGAAAAAAATGTAAGACGCAAGACGATGATCGCTACTGCAGTAGTGATCAGAAAAGTTGATATACAAGAGATGTCTGTTTGGGCAAGGGAAAAGTAGCGACCAGAAAATGAACTAGGGACAGTTCTAGAGTAGCAGCACAGAGAAAGGGAGAAGGCTGCTATTTTCAGGTAGGGGAGACAGTACACTGAGGTCTTGGAATATCTAAGTCAGTTGTAGAGTAATACAAGAGATTAGAGGGAGACAAGGACTCAGGGAAGCCAATCAAACGTGAGATCGACTGAGGTGGGCAGAGTAAAAGTGTATTTAAAGGTGGCCTGGGAGGGGTGAAGAAAAGCAACAGTACAGATAGCAGACTAAACCGTTTCAAAACGATAATGTTAAGAGTATAGAAAAGCGCCTAATCGGAAACTGTTTGCAAGGCAAGCAGACCAATCAGGGCTCGCTTGAGACTGCCGCACAATCAGAAAGTGCCAATGCTGGGAGCGGGCTGCATCTTACTGCTGAGTCCAAGGAAGGGAACCAGGCAGGCATCTGAGGCTTCGGGCGGCAGTGGGCGAAGCGACATGAGAGCTGGCTAGTGCACCGCCACTGAATTACTAGCACTGGGCCAGCGCTTCCTGGGAAGAGAGAGAGAGAGAGAGAAAGGAGAAAGATACATACACACTATCAGCACAAAGGGGCAGTCAGGCACCAGTTACTAAGCTGGGGGTGGGGGTGAGAGATGGCAGACAGGCAGTGGGGGGGTGAAAGAGAAATAGTTTATCAGTCTCAGATGAAGGAAATGGCAGAGAGGGGTTAGACGGAGACAAAAGGCCAGGATGGGAGGTGGATACAAGGCTAAGGTGAGAGTTTGCTACGAGGGGTCAGGTTTCAGGCCCCAGGGGAAAAAAGGTAGTGAGATTCGGAGTCAAGATGAAAATCAAGAAAGAAAAATAGGAAAAGGGGGATTGGGATAGAAGCAAGGGGCAGAGTGTCAGCACACAGTAGAAAGTGAGAAGAGAAAGGGGAAAAAAGCTGGAGATGTAGAAGCGGGTCACAAATCAGTAGCACTTTACAGTACAGAGAAATGATTACTTCTAAACAGGCACATCAAGTATTACATCCACTAGCAATTTCACTTTTAGAAGCAGGCTAATCAAGCAATCCAACTAGAATAGGATACAACTGCAGTAATTACAGCATCTTTTCAGCGCAGATTTTAAACAAAAGCAACAGTAGAGATAGCAGACTAAACCGTTTCAAAACGACAATGTTAAGGTATAGGAAAAAGGCAGCCCAATCGTAAACTGTTTGCAAGGCAAGCAGACCAATCAGGGCTCGCCTGAGACTTGCCGCACCAATCAGAAAGTGCCAATGCTGGAGCGGCCATACCTTGCTGCTGAGTCTGAGGAAGGGAATCAGGCAGGCGGCTGAGGCTTGTGTCGGCAGGGTGGGTGACGGCTGCAGAGCTGGCCGAGTGCACTGCCGTACTGGAATCAGTAGCGCCGCTCAGGCGCTTTCGCTTGCTGCTGATAGGGCTTCATGTGGGAGTTGGCTATTTTCTTCTTTACTTTTGTGTTGACTATCCGCATATTCAGCTGAGCTGGCAGGATAGCGGACATATGTTTAACTGCGTCCCCTGCTCTTGTGGGATGGCAGAGGGGTGGCATAGTGGGATTGCCAAAGGAGATCTCAGAGCACCTTGTAGTTGGGGCCAGAAGTTGGATTGCATTCCACATTATTTTGGAAAAGGGTAGGTCAAGTGTATGATCCTGCCCATTGCTTAGGAAGGCTTTGTTTGGTTATTTGCCTTGGACACTATCAAGGGCAGTGGTGCTGAGAAAGGCGCTTGAAAACAATTTCAAAGATTTGAAACACTGGCCCACACTGGGCGCATGGAGCTGCAAAGGAGGAGACCTGACTCTTCCAGCAGAAGATACAGTGCGGAACCAAGAAGGATAACAACTGGGTAGGTGGGAGGAGCTTAGCTTAAAGACGGTCCGGCTGGATTTAAAGAGGAAAGGAAGACAGCCATAGTGTGCATAAGTGCACCATATCCACGTCGCTATAATTTCTGTTACAGAGCGGTACCCTATAGCAATTCTAACTCTAATTGGACAATAAACCACAGAAATGTTTAGCAAAAAAAGGTTCACTCACCCAGGGTGCCCTCAGTTCATTTTAGGAAGACAGTGGGAGTCAGTGGTTACAGCACTTAATTACAAACTGGAAGACCCAGATACGACTCCCACCATAGCTACTGGTTCACTATTTGACAGTGAGAAAGTCAACTGACCTCCCATTGCATAAGGTCCAATATTTTGCAAGGTCTCCTGAGGAGCCAGAGGCCTCTTTGGGAGTGTCAAGCCACACCCCTTGCCTTGAGGCGGGCAAGTAACTCATTCATGATCTAGGGAAGGTGGAGCCTTTGATACCCTGGTTCTCTGGATTTGGACCCTGTGCAGTACTCCCTGGTCACATCCAGGACTTTCTCTGCTGGCCTTATACCCTTTCACATTCCAACAGATAAATGACTGCCTACACACTCCACCCCAAGTCTATCTCTGATGGGTTACCCTGCTGGTTCTGCCCTGCAAGGCATGATGAGAGGGCCATGAGCACACCAGTGACAGATGGCAGGTAGGTACGGCAGTACTTTAGAGATCTTCTGGCAGCCCACCTGGATGTCCATGGATTATGTTCTTCCGGCATTTGCCTTTTGGTTGTTCCAAAATCTAGATTAAAATCAGGAGGAGACAACATTTTCTGTAGCTGCTCCCCTTTTCTGGAATAATCTTCACTAGAATATTTGATCTGCTGCTCCTGTCCCCACTTTCAAAAGCAGATTAAAAAGTTGGCTACTCAGACACGCATTTGATGGGGACTGAGACAGTCATCGGCCTTCTACACTGTGCATTGTTACATTAAATAATTCATAAAGTACAACATTAAATATATCTGTTAGTGCTGAGTCTTGGATTTTGTTTTACATTGCTTGTTATTATTCTGGATTTATTTCTGATTTTTTTTTTTAATACAGCATTTTTTTTTTTTTTTATATCTATCTATATAGTGCTTATATTACTCGCCCTAGGTGGACAGACTACCACCCAGTTTTAATTGTGCTTTATCATAATAACTGCCTCCTGCCCTTCTAATGGCCATGGGCAGAGACAACACCATTCTGCTTCTTTGTGACATATGGGACTGGTAGTGGACCCTGCCACAGCCGTGGACTGCTCCCACAGTGACCACTGACTCCTGGAGTTGCTGATTAATGTAGCCAAATGCTATGTGCTAATTTAGGAAGGAATATAGAAACATAGACTTTGACGGCAGATAAGGACCACTTGGCCCACCCAGTCTGCCCATTTCCCTACCTATTGGATAAGCTGCAGATTCTAATTAACCAACAGCCTACTTCCTGCAACCCCCCACTATAATTGCCTTATGTCTGCCCATGCATGTTTGAATTCCCCCACTGTTTTAGACCCCACAACCTCTCCAGGACGGTGGTTCCATGCATCCACCACTCTCTCCGTGAAAAATAATTTCCTCACATTACCCCTGAGCCGTCCCCCCTCTAACTTTAAATTGTGCCCCCTTGTTCTTACACATCTCTTTTTCTGAAAGATGCTACCGTCCTGGACTTTGTTGATTCCCTTGAGGTACTTAAAAGTTTCTATCATGTCCCCTGTCCCTCCTTTCATCAAGGGTATACATATTAAGCTCCTCAGTCTCTCTTCATATGGTTTCTGATGTAGACCCTGCACCATTTTAGTTGCCCTCCTCTGGACTGCTTCCATCTTGTCTATGTCCTTGCATAGATGAGGTCTCCAAAACTGCATGCAGTACTCCAGATGGGGTCTCACCAACTGTCTGTACAGAGGGATAACCACTTCCCTTTTTCTACTTGTGATGCCCCTCCCTATGCATCCCACTATCCCCCTGGCTCTCCTTACTGACTTCTCACATTGCTTACCCACCTTTAGGTCATCTGATATGACTACACCCAGATCCCTTTCCATGATTGTTGTCGTTAGTACCTCCCTTGCTATTGTGTACTCTTCTCCGGGATTTTTATTTCCCAGGTGCATTACTTTGCACTTCTTTGCATTGAATCTAAGTTGCCATATGTCTGACCATTCCTCCAACCTTGCCAAGTCCCTTCTCATCCTTTCTACCCCTCCTTTCGTATCAACTCTGTTACAGATCTTTGTGTCATCCGCAAAGAGGCATACCTTTCCTTCCAGACCCTCCGCAATGTCACCTATAAAGACGTTAAAGAGGACTGGACCCAGTACTGAGCCCTGAGGTACTACACTGGTAACCCCCCTTTCTTCAGAATGTGTTCCATTCACTATTACCTTCTGTGTCCTGTTGTGCAGCCAGTTTGCTACCCAGGCTACCACCCTGGGACTCACTCCCAGGCTGGCTAACTTGATTATTAATCTTTTGTGCGGGACTGTGTCAAATGCCTTGCCAAAGTCTAGGTAGGCCATATCTACAGCCCCTCCCTGGTCTATTACTTTGGTCACCCAGTCAAAGAAATCGATTAGATTCTGTCTGACATGACCTTCCTGCTGTGAATCCATGCTGCTTTGGGTCCTGTGCCTCTGGCCTCTAGGTACTCAACAATTCTTTCTTTCAGAGTGATTCCATCATTTTCCCACCACTGAGGTCAAATTAACAGGTCTGTAGTTTCCTGCTTCTGCCTTGCTCCCACTTTTGTGAAGGGGAATCACATCTGCCCTCCTCCAGTCCTCATGTACCACCCCATCTTCTCATGATTTGTTAAAAAGTGTGGTTAGTGGTGTCACTAGGTCCTCCCTTAGCTATTTTAGGATTCTAGGGTGAATCCCGTCAGACCCCATTGCTTTGTCCACCTTGAGTTTTAGGAGTTCTTTCAGTACTCTTTCTTCTGTAAATGGACTGGTGTCAACCCCACTATCCAGAGTGCTTCTACTGTTTGGTTTAGGTAACTCCTCCTCTTCTTCTTTTGTGAATACTGAGCAAAAGTATTCATTCAGTATCTCTGCCTTTTCACCGTCTCCCTCTGCCCACCTCCCCTCTCCTTTATTAATCTTCACTATCCCTCCCTTAACCTTTCGTGGTCTCTACAAACTGTGTGGGACTCCTTGTGTTGCAGTAAAGGAGGAAAAGGGAGGGTTATATTACACGTGGGGCTGAAGTATGACCAGCAGTGCACATCTGGTGTCAAAAATGCAGGCAGAATGCTTGGGTACTTCAAAAGGTGAGTAACCAGCAAAAGCAGGGAAGTTATCCTGCCACTTCATAAGACCCAGGTCAGACCACTCCACCTTGAATACCAAGTGCAGTTCTGGGCCTAAAACAAAAAGGACACTAAGGCAGTTAAGAGGGTACAATACAGGGCCACAAAAGCAATTAGGGTTATGGGGTATAAAAACCATGAGGTGAAGCTGGTCGCCCTTTAGAAGTTCATTTCAGAGAGAAGAGGCTGAGTGGGGACATGCTCTCAGTCTTCCTTATTCTCACTCCCTTCCTTTCTTGCTTAAGATTATCTATAGGGTCGAACAGACAGAGAAATCTGATCCGGTGTTCTCCAGCAACATGCAGGGACACTCCCACCCTGAAGCTCTCAGATGGTATACCGAGTAGAGAGTAGTTGCAGTTGGTATTCTCCCAGATTCCTTAAGTGACCACCACTTAATCTATCTGGTGCGTAAAACACCTGTGCCTCTCCATTCCCCCCCCCCACACACACACACATACACACACACACACACCCTTTTTCTTCAGCGGACTCCCCCCAGCCCTACTGCTTCTCCTTCTCACCTGTACCCTCCTCCACCACTCTGCTGGCTCTCCTTCCCCTTAACCCCTTCCCCGATGGTCTAGATACTAAAATTCTTCATCTATCTGCCCCAGCCATTGCCTCCCTCCTTACTTCTCTGCTGAACCGCTCCTTCTCTCTTGCCCCTGTTCCACAGGCTTGGAAGCATGCCACCATTTTCCTGCTTCCCAAAGGTCGTGACCCCTCAGCTCCAGGTAATTACCAGCCCATTTCCCTTCTTCCTATCCTAGCAAAACTACATGAACAGCTGGTTCTCTCCCAGCTCTCCTCCTACCTTGACTCCTCCAATTTCTTCACCCCTTTCCAGTCTGGCTTCCGGAAGCAACACTCACTACCACCTCTCCTTAAGCTCACTGACTCCATCCTTACGGGGATGGACAGTGGCCTCATCACTTCCGCTACCTTTGTCTACCTAGCCAAGGCACTCGACAGTCTCTCATCCTCTACTTCTTATCAAGTTCTCTGCAACGGGGCTCTCTGACTCTGCCACAAGCTGATTCTGTGCCTATCTGGTAGGTAGGTAGGTCTCAGTCTGTTCATATTGCTGACTCCCTGTCCCCATCAAGACAGGTGTCCCCAGGGCTCTGTTCTTGGTCCCTTTCCCTTCTCCATATTCCTAAATAACCTTCTAACTGCTGTCCTCCTCCTGTATCCATATGTATGCAGACGATACAGTCCTGTATACCTCCAGACCCTCCTCCTCTATTGTGGCTATCAGACTTCAGCATGACTTTGACAAAATGCAGCTCTGATTACACTCACACCAACTTTTCCTGAACACCAAGAAGACTGTCTCCCTGACCTTCGGCACAAGACAGAGACTCTCTCGGCTCCCTTCCCACCCCTCTTTCCACACCCTTGATGGGACAAAGCTGGAGGATACCTCCTCCCTTAGGTATCTTGGTGTCTGGCTAGACCAGCACCTTGACTTCTCTGGACATGTAGGTGCTATCATCAAAAAACTGTACCCCAAGTTAGATGTTCTGTACAGAAACTGAGATTGCACCCCTCTGCCTGCCCGAACGGCCCTAGTCCAAAAAATGATCCTTCCAGTTTTTGAGTATGGTGATGTAGTCTTCAGTGCCGGCCCCAAAACTTCCCTTGCCAGACTGGACACCCTCTACCACTCCTTCTGCCACTCTGCCCTTGACAGTCCTCCTCATACTCACCACTGTAATCTCTACCAGTCTCTGTATTTCTTCACCCTTGAGGACAGATGCCACTTTTACTGCATCTCCTTTCTTTCTAACTTTTAGTTTGGTTCCCTCCCCTCCTATCTTGCTTCCTGCTTATCATCTTTACCACCCACCCCCCCCCACAAAAGCTACGATTCTTGCACCATGGCTATCCCTCCTAGATCATCTACTGCTGGCCAGTCTGCGTTCTCTCACCGTCTCCCTAAAATGTTGAACTCCCATCCTCATGTAATCCACAACGCCAGCTGCCCTTCTGCCCTTTCATCCTTCCTTCACAATTTTCTCTCCACTACTTGTAACTGCTTTTAACTCCATTTTCCCATCACTCGACACCTCTTACATGTTGCACTTCCATTTAAATTCTCCAGTTATGTGACCAATTTATATTTATATACTGTATTATGTTTTCGTATTTTTTTCCTAATTTCCTTTATATTATTGTATTGAGTTATCCCTATATACTGTTGTATCCCTATTCCCCTTTCCACAGGATGCACCTGGAAACGAGCAATTTTTGCTCAGTGTGCCTTTCCTGGTGAAACTTTTCAATACATAAATATTGAGGGGTAACAGGAGGCATTTCTCCTCAAAGAGGTTGGTGAGCCTATCGAACAGCCTAGAGAGTGGATTTAAAGGATAACTAAACAGACTAAACAGAAGAAACAAAGAAAGCAAAATCCGAAAACATAGGGCTGTAGACTAAGCCATTGCCTGTAATATATGGTACTTCGGTTTCTCCGTAAAATCTTTTTTGAAGCATTTTGTTAGGTTTGAATAATGTAAACAAAGCGATGACACTTTCAAAGTGCCCGCTCCCAGTAGCAGCCTAAGATGGCCACGATGTGCTTGCGTGATGTCATCAGAACCACAGCACTCCAGAGCAATCATAGGATCTGTATAGAGACCTGTTAAATATATTACGTTTTACTCCCTCGGACTGCATATATGGGTAAAATCCTTTACTGTGCATGTGTGATACTGTCTTCACACATGCACAGTAAAGAATTTACACAGTAAACCCACTGCAGAGGCTCCAATTGGACCGGCTTGCACTCAGCTGGACAGAAAATCTGCCTGGAAGATTTCATGAAAATGTGGCAAATGTTCCAGGTTATGTAGAAAACGCAGTCCTCTGCTGCTCCTCCATTCCCTTTATCTGAAGAAGGTGAGGAAAGGGAGTAAGTTGATGAATTCAGCACAGAGAAAGAGTATGAAGGAATCACTCCTGAAAAGACAGGAGACAAAGAATTTGGCTCTCCTCCTCATCTTATGGAAGGCTATTCTTTTTACACTTCTCATCCTATGGAAGACTATTCTTCGTACAACATGTTTATTAAGAGTACAGTATGTATAACCAGTTAGCTTCGAAAGGTTAACTCTTTAAAGCCACCACCTCTGTAAACCAAATTTCTAAACCATCTGGGTTTACTCCCATCTAGAAAGTTATATCTCCCTATCCATATAGAACTACATTTTTGTCAGCAAACAATTTAAAACCAGCAATTGACAAAAACTGAAGAATATATATGCCATCCCAATAGAGGATGCTGAGTTTTTATTTGCACATCCTTCTCCCAGAGGACTTGCTGAAATAGACACTTGTGAAAAAAACTAGGACTGCTTTATCATCAGCACCTCCTGATAAGGATCTAGAAAATCTGATTTTTATGCAAAAAAGAGCCACTCAGCAGGCACCTCCGCATTAAGGCAGGCTTCCTATTCTGGCTACTCTTCAAATTATCAGTTTTCTCTATTGTCTTCCATACTGCCTCTGTGAGAATATGCCACAAGAAGGCAAAGTAAAAACTGCTCATGTGGTGAAGGCTGGCCTAGAGGCTTCTACGCAGCAGCTTCAGATGTCATTGTAAGCAATTTAGTAGTCACAAGGAGATTTGCTTGGCTCAGGACAATTAACCTGTCTAGCGTCCTACAGCAGAAAGCTTCTCATCTTCTCTCTGATGGAGGCTCCCTGTTTGAGAATCGAACCCAGGCTTTTTCTGCTCCTACAAAATGCCATATGGTTGCATCCATGCTCTCAGTCTCCATGATCAGCTAGTAGGGAGACAGGGGAAGGCCTGACCTTGTCATTTCTCAAAATTCTAAAACGTCAACACCTTACAAAACAAAGGGCTCCATCAGCAGTAAGACTGGCTTTGTGTCAGTCAGAAGTAGAAAACTGTTAGCTCTAAAAGGCAGTATAGCCTAGAGATTAGAGTAACGAGCTGTGAATGAGCTTAGTACATCCAGCAGACTTGAGTTTGATTCCCACAACCTCTATCGTTACACTGTGTGATTCTGCAAAAGTCACTTACCCAACCCAGTGCTCCGGGTCGCTCCAGAATACGGATACTTGTGTCTAATGGGTTTTACCCTGTTACCAAAGAATAATTAAAAAAAAAAGGGCAACAGAGCATGTTCTAAAGTATCAGTTGGAAAAAGTCACTTTTCCCAGTACTTCCTAACCAAAAAGAAAATTGGGATGTGGTGGCCAGTTCTGGACTTCAGAACCTTGAACAAACTCCTGAAAAAAGAAAAGTCCCACAAAATAACTTTAAAGGCTATTATTCTGTCTGTGCAAATAGGGGACTGGTTGTGTTCAGTGGATCTAAATGATGCATACCCCAACATTCCACTAAGACAGAAACACAAAAAGCTTTAAGGTTTCGGGAAGGGTGGTGGAATAAATTGGTACCTATTCATAGCAATGAACCTTTGGTTTCACTTCAGCCCAAAAGCATTTAAAAAATGCCTCTTGGTAGAGGCAGCTATGCTAAGAAAGCAACATGTGACAGTCTTCCCATATCTAGCCGACTGGTTCATTTATGGGAAAACTCTTCAGAAGACTGAGATGTCCGGGGAGGGAGGGAGGGGCATGAGCCTCCTTGAGTCCCTGGGATGTCTTAGAAACTGGGAGAAATCAGTACTGGAACACCAGCCAGAGTCTGGAGTTCATAGGTGTGGAACTGGACACTGTAAAAAGCAAGACCTTTGTTTCTACCCCAACTCAGGGCATCAGACCTACTGAATGTTGCTGCCACTTTTGTTCCAGATTCCCACAGGACAGCACAGAATGTCATCAGTTTATAGCCAGACTTAAAATAAGGAAAACTCGTCTTACAGAATTTTGGTGTAAGATAATCTCTCCCATAACACACCAAGGTACAGTCCGGTCAAGGCAGGCCACGCCCCATGACTGCAAAAGCCCAGCTGTCCTCAGAAAAGGTGTTCCCTTCTCACCTTTAAAAAGCAGTGTGATCAGTACTACAGAGTCAAGCTGTGGCTTTGGTTTGTCAAAATCACAACTTTAAAGTATAAAGAAAAGCAGTTAAAAAACACCCCTATAGTATTCTGTGGAGCACGCCACTGTGATCTCCATTTACTGACATCATATAATGTGTTAGTGCAGAGGCGTGTCTGGCAATAAATAAGTAGCAGCCTTTTCTCGATCAGCTGCACAGATCGAAAGCACAATCTGTTGTCTTAAGAAATTCTGGCTGAGATAAATGAAACACTTTATGGCAGTCAACTTGGGGACTGATAAGGATTATTGTATTTTTTGTGGGGGGTGACCTTGTCAGCATCACTGAGACCTGGGTGGGTGATGACGCTGGCCCTGTCCTAGCAGCGTCTGTTCCTCCTGGCTACTCAGTCTTGCACTGCCCGAGGAGGGATCACAGGTTAAGGGGGAGGATCTGTTTTAGATCCACCCTGGGCCTCTCTGCATTCCCAGTGAGAACACCAGTGTCTTTTGTGTGTGTAGTCGCTAAGTGCACTCTGGGAGTCAATGGCAGGATAATCCTCATCTACTGGCCTCTGGGGGTTGGGGTCCTTTCCTGCCGGAGCTGGCCGACTTCATCGCCAAGCAGGTGTTGGATTCCCCCAGGATGTAGGTCATGGGGGATTTTATTTCCTGGATCTATGATTAATCCTACCATTTTGGGCAAGAGCTCCTCCAGCTGATGAATCAGCTGGGATTGTCTCAGGCAGTTACCGCCAGGGCACACATACATAACCACACTCTTGACCTGGTCCTCTCACTCGGACTTGACATTATGGTGGTCAAGGTTGATCCAGTCAGTTGGTCAGATCTTCATGCTGTTGAGTTCCTCTGCAGAGCCCCCTGTAATTTAACCCCTTCTGCGGACACTATCCGGTGCCTGAAAAATAAACTGGAGCCTCACAACTCCAGGAGTTGCTGGATGTCTCAAGTGTGATGCTAGCCTGTGCTAAGGGTCCAGAGGCGGGTATTGAGGCTTATAATATAGCCTTGACTGAGCCCGGGAACAGATGGCACCTTTCCACGTTCGCCTCTTGACTTCTTGATGCCTCTCACCGTGGTACTGTGTTGAGTTGCACTGGTTGAAGACTAAGGGGGGTAGGTTAGAGCGAGCCTGGAGAAAGTCTTGCTCTGAGGAGGACAAGGCGGTGCTGAGGCTCCATTATTTGGAGTATCAGTGGGCAATCGATCTTAAGAAGACAGAGTTTTTGTCTCGGTCAATTGCTGCAGCAAGAAATCGCCCAGCTGCACTGTTCCGCACTGTCGACAGTTGGCTAAATCCTTCCTGTCTGCAGTCTGGGACAGCATTTTCCACAGAAATGTACGAACAGTTTGGGAATTTCTTTGCCAACAAGGTATCTTCCATGAGGGCAAGTATTGCCTCCTCTGGTCCAGCTTTCGCTGGAGGTGATCAGACTGTTGGTGATGACCTTTTGCCGAGTTGCAGTGAGTTTTGGCCAGTTTTGGCAGCTGAGGTCCCATGAGTGCTTTCCAGCATGCGTCCCACCAGCTGTGCCTTGGGATCCGGGTCCAACGTGGCTTGTTATTAGCTGCTTGGATTTCCTGGGTCCAGTGTTCACGGAGATCATTAATGTCTTTAAGTGAGTGTGTTTTTCCTATGGCCTTGAAAGAGGCTATGGTGAGACCCTTCCTTAAAAAGTCAACCTTAGTCCCTGATGTTCTCTCGAACTACAGGCCTATGTCTAATCTTCCCTTTTCGGAGAAGGTTATTGAGAAGATGGTGGCTGACCAACTGGTTGAGCACCTGAAGAGTTTATCCATCTATGAACCTCTCAAATCGGCTTTTCACCCTGGCACAGCACTAAGATGGCTTTGGTCAGGGTGGCACACAATCTTTTCTTGACGAGAGACCGAAGGCACACTACCATCTTGGTGCTCTTGGACCCATCTTCAGCGTTTCACGTGGTGGATCACGGGGGTGCTACTGGATCATCTGCGGAACTATGTGGGCACTACTGGTGCAGTTTTGCACTGGTTTACCTCATATTTAACCAGAAGATCGCAGCACGTAGTCCTTGGGAGTTTTTCTTCTGGACTTTTCGCGCCATCTTGTGGTATTCTGCAGGGCTCCATTTTGGCTCCCCTGCTGTTCTCTGTGTATATGCTGCAGCTGAGTGAGATCACTAGGTGGTACAATTTGGGTTTTCACTGCTATGCAGATGATACCCAGTTGTACCTGTCTTGTGCCCCAGGTGAACACTCCGCCTCAGGTATGCTGAGCCGGTGTTTGGCTGAGCTCAACGACTGGATGTCTTACTAGCCTGGCTATGTCTCAGCCCTGGCACAGCGGAGGTTATGATGATCAAGTCGGGTCATGAAGGTGTATCCACTGATGGGAGGCTGCTCACCCCAGTAGTTGATGGGCGCCCCCCTGTCGGTGGTCAGTGCGGTTAGGAACCCTGGTGTTTTTCTTGACAACCAACTTACACATGAACAACAGGTGTCGGTTGTCAGATCCGGGTTTTTCCAGCTCCGGAATATTGCCAGGATCCAGCTATTTCTGATACCTGCTGATTTGGCTAGGGTCATCCATGCCTTTGTTACCAGCAAGCTAGACTACTGCAATGCTCTTTATCTAGGGCTGTCTGGAGGACTGATGCGACGACTGCAGCTAGTGCAGAATGCTGCGGCCAGGATGTTGATGGGTGCCTAAATGAGGGATCATGTCACTCCTGTTCTGCATGCTCTGCACTGGCTGCCTGTGAGTTTGTGCATCACCTTCAAGATATGCTCGTTAACGTACAAGGTCCTATGTGGATTGGGACCTGACTACCTTAAAGAGCTCCTGGTTCTGTATCGGCCTATCCACCCCCTATGCTCTGCCAATGCTGACCTGCTTGTTACATCTTCCTCTCACTTGAAGCGATCTGGTGAGAGAGTGTTTGGTATAGCTGCACCATCTCTGTGGAATTCTCTTCCACTTTACATTCACTCAGCCAGCTCACTGGAGACTTTTAAAGCCTCCTTAAAAACATGCTTATTTGAGAAAGCCTTTAGTTTTATTTGAATATATCTGTTTTTAACTTTTGGGGATGTTTTTATTGTGAAGCGCTCTGAGCCCTTGGATAGAGCGCTATATAAATAAAGCTTGCCTTGCCCTTGCCTATAAGTAAGAACCTGCTCTTTAAACCAAGAAAGTGTGAACATACAGAATCTGGCATTCAAGTACCAACTGCCGATCACTGCAATACAAACAGCAGATGAGCCGAATGTGTTTGCAGACTCCCTGAGTAGACTAGGCCATCTGACTCATGAATCGGCATTAGCTCAGGATATAATGGAACACATTTGTCTAAATTGGGGTTTCCCAGAGATAGGTTGGTTTGCTTCCTGGGAAAACATGAAACTGAATCTGTTCTGCTGTAGGCCTCCAATTTTGGGACAGTGCCAGAGGAGGCCTTGAAAGTGTGCTGGAATGGGAAATTTATGTAGTTCTCCCATTCTCTCTGATTCTATGGGTCCATCTCAGACTTAGAGAAGACAGTTCAGAAACTATCCCAGTTGCCCCAGATTGGGCCAGGCAGCCAGGATACCATTTGCTGCTCAAACTGTCCGTCAAAAAACCTCTGTGCCTCCCTCTGAGGCAAGACTTCTGTTTCAGGGGAGGGTATTTCATTCAAACCTCAAAGTCCTTCACTTGAAAGCTTGATTCCTGAAGATAGTACAGTTATGTAAGAACTTACCGTAACAATAGATCTTCGAGAGAGGCTCTTGCAGTAGGTATTCATAAATAAGACTAGGCAGCTAGGCATCAGGACCCCACAGAAAAATCTCTAGCTAGCAGTCTCTGGCCGGGGGACCACCCCCACGTCAGGTGACCGGTGTCAGCCGTCGTCAGTATAAAGGGGTGGTCCCCCATGCCTGCCCTCCAGTTTAATCCCGCCAAAAGCCAGAAAGGCATGACAGGAGAGAAGAGGATATGCCCCCATAGACAAAAAGAAGAAATTGAGGGGGACGGAGGGAGGGAAGGTAATACCTACTGCAAGAGCCTCTCTCTCTCGAAGATCTACCATTACGGAAAGTTATTACGTAACTGTACTATTTTACTTTGAGGGCTCCTGCAGTAGGTATTCACAAATAGGACCGAGTTCCAAGCAGTCTGGAACAAAGAGGAAAAACCGAAGTCGTCATCCACAAATGACAAAGTCTGACCAGGGATCACGAGCCCCTGCAGCACAGCCAACCCGAAGCCTGCTCTGCGGCGAGAGCCAATGTCCGAACTGTAATGTTTTGTGAAAGTATGGACGGAACTCCAAGTTGCGGCAGCACAGATTTCTGCCACTGACACATTCCTGAAACAAGCAGCAGAAGCAGCTACCCCCCTGGTGGAGTGGCCTCTGACCTGACCCAGCGGGGTCTTGTTATACTTTTCGTAACAGAAAGTGATACAATTTGCTGACCACTTAGAAAGGCATTGCTTCAAAACAGCATTGCCTTCTCCTTTGTTAGCGAAAGAAACGGAGTTGCTCAGTCTTTCTGAGATCCTTAGTTCTACTGGTATAGTATCTCAGTATTCTATGTACATCCAGGGTGTGCAGAAGATACTCCCCATGACTGGAGTGTTCTGTGAAGAACGCGGGTAATTCAATGGACTGATTTAACATTGATTCAGCCACCACCTTTGGAAGAAACTTTGGATTAGTGTGCATGGCCACCCTTTCCTTGTGAAAAAATCAAGTATGGGATTTTGCACATTAGGGCTTGCAGCTCGGAAATCCTCCGAGCGGAGGTAACGGGTCACTAGAAACAGTGTCTTTCAAAAAAGAAACTTTAAATCTGCTTCAGCTGCCGGTTTGAAAGGAGGCAGTATGAGCTTCTCTAGGATAAAGTTTAAGTCCCAAGGAGGAGCAGGATTGCGGATCGGGGGCCTTAAATGGAGAACCCCTCTCAAGAAAGTCTTGGAGACTACCAATTGAGCAAAAGTCCTGTCTCCAAGGGGAATGTGGTAGGCTGAGATAGCTGCCATATGTACCGTCACAGAGGAGTAGCTAAGGCCCAAGTTATACAGATGCCTCAAGTAATCCAGGACTTTGCTCGCCGGGCAAGAGAAAGGTTCCAAATCCTTGGAGCCCGCCCAAATAGTGAAACACTTCCACTTCATAGTGTAGGTAGACCTGGTGGAAGGTTTTCTGGCCTCCACCAGAATATCCGCTACAAAGGGGGGAAACACCAAAGTGTGCCTTGGCTATGTCTGTAAGAGCCATGCATGAAGGTGAAGTGATTTGAGGCCTGAATGGACCAGGATCCCCTGATCCTAGGTCAGCAAATGCTGTGACAGAGGTAGAGGTAGAGGAGGTTCCTCAGAAAACTGTTGCAGAAGAGAGAACCAAACTTGCCTCGGCCAGAAGGGAGCGATGAGAATCATTCGTGCCCCCTCCACCCGAAGTTTGTTAAGCACTCTCGGAATCAAAGGAATAGGAGGGAAGGCGTAAACGAATCTGCCCTTCCAACAGAGAAAGAGTGTGTCCCGCCAAAAAAGTCTTGCCCTGGAGCGAGCGAGCAATAAGCGAGAAGCTTGCCATTGTCGGGGGAGGTGAACAGGTCCACTTCAGGAGTCTCCCACTGCTGGAAGATGTCGTTTATGACATCTTGATAGAATTTCCACTCGTGAGACCTGGCCGACAAGCGACTGAGGGCATCTACCAGAGTATGCTCCACTCCCGGAACATGGACAGCCGTCACGTATAGGGTGTGCTGAGACGCCCAGTACCAGACCCTCACTGCTTCCCGGCAGAGGGGATAGGAACAAGGTCCTCCCTGTTTGTTGAGGTACCAGACTACACATATGTTGTCTGATTGGATCAGGAGATGAGCGGGAAGAATGAAAGGAACGAGAGCCTGAAGGGATAAGTTCAAGTTGAAGTTTACTGCAGGAAAGACTCCGTTGAGCAAGCTCATTCACAAGGAGGTCCTGAGGCACATACTCGAGCTTGAGGACATTTATGTAAAGTTTCTGCTTGAACTGAGACCGGCTGCCCTGAGTCCTGTGAGGACCCCAGATGGGCACCCCAACCTGCCGGCGCATCCATTGTCAGAGTCTGGGTGGGGGTGTGGGGGGGGGTTGGTACAAAACGGGACATCTTGGTTGAGGTGTTCCTGAACCATCCATCACTGCAAGTCCCTGATCATCGGGTCCGACACTAGGACACTCGCAGTCCAGGTTGTCTCGAGACTGGTCCCACTGGTATCTGAGAGTCCACTGGGAGATTCTCAAGTGAAGCCGCGCTAGCGGGACAGTAGGGATGGCAACTGCCATTAACCGAGAGGGCGAAGGACCTTCCTGGCTCCTACCCATCTGAGACCCGACAAGAGACAAGCTTGACTTGAAAGCATCTCGACTCTGTCCGGTGGCAAAAAAGCTTTGCCTAGGGTTGTGTCCAACACTACCCCAATGAACTGCAGCCATTGGCAAGGGACCACGTGGGACTTGGTTTGGTTGACTGGGATACGCAGGCTGGAGAAAACTTGTAGGGTGAGAGCAAGGGAGCGTAACAGTTCCTCCCGGGATGAAGCTGCTACAAGCCAGTTGTCCAGGTAGGGGAAGACTTGAACTCCCTGGGTATGCAGAAAGGCTGCCACTATCACCAGGCATTTGGTAAATATTCGGAGAGCCGAGAAAAGGCCAAATCGGAGGGCCCTGAACTGGCAGTGTGACCCTTGAAAACAAAAACGGAGGTACTTACGGTGGGAATGGCATATGGGGATATGGAGGCATGCATCCTGCATATCCAAGGCGCATAGCCACAGTCCCGGCCGAAGCATGGGAAGAAGACTCGGTAGCTAGAGCATTTAGAACCATTTGTACTCCACAAACTGATTGAGGGAGCTGAGATCTAATATGGGTTTCAGATTTCTGGTCTTCTTTGGTACTAGAAAGAAATGGGAATAGTAGCCCGTCCCATGCGGGTGGGGGTGGGGGTGCACTGGTTCTATTGCCTCCTTCAAAAGAAGGGAGCGGATTTCCTCTAGTACCAACGGAAGGTGCAGAGGGGATTACGAGGACTGAGGAGGGTGTCTGCGAGGAGGTTTTTCGATGAATTCTATCGAGTGCCCTGCTGATACCAGCTGAGGCACCCAATCATCTGCTGTTATCCTCTCCCAACCCGGCAAATGGGAGGAAAATCTTCCCCCCTATCGGTTCCTCTGATACTGACAGAGGTAGAGAGAGAGAGAGGCAGGGAGTCAGGAGGCAGAGGGCAAAGCAGCGGCCGGAGTGCCGGAGGCTTTTTTGCTGGAGGGAACTTTGGCTGCTGACACAGCTTTACGCTTATTCCGGCATCTTGCTTGTGTTTGTTTTTGGCGGCTTTGGCGCTGAAAGGGACGTTTCTGCCCTTCAGTGGATTTGTACATTGTCTGGACAGATTTCAATGCCAAACCCTTCTCCTGCAACTCGGTGATGTCCTTGACATCGCCACCAAAAAGCACAGATCCCCCGATGGGAGCATCGTGAATCGCAGTCTGCACTTCCGGAGCCAGGCATGGCGCCATAGGCTTATGGCGAAAGCCGAGCTCCTACCTGCCGTATCCACCATGTCATAGGTAGCACAAAGCATGTGCCTACAGGCAGAATGCGTGGAATGGACCAGGTCTCCCGGTTCCTGTTTAGTCTGGGACTCTGGGAGGGAATCCAGTTTTGCTTCCACCTGACTGAGGACAGACTTTTGGTAGTCCCCCATATGACCAACGTAATTTAAGGCCCTCCTATCCAGAGTGGAAGAAGTGTAAATCTTCTTTCCATACTGGTCCAGAAGTTGTGATTCCTTGTCAGGAGGGGACGAGCTGAGGTGTTTTGGGTTGGCGTATCAGTCATGAACGGTGCTAATCACCACCGAATCCACCTTGGGGTGAAGACTAAGGAAGTCTTTACCCACTGGAGCCCGGTATAGCCTATCTGACTTTCTAGGGAGAGGGGCCAACGAGGAAGGTTGTTTCCAAATACTGGAGACAAGATCTGCATAAGGTTCGATCCAGGGTGAAATCAGGGTGGGAAAGGTCTCCAGGAGGTCCTGATGAGCAACAAGTTTTTTACGCTGGGGATCTGGCACCACTGATTGCCACTCACAAACAGCCTGGATCCTCTTCAACAGCTCCAGAAAGGAAGGGACCTCCGGAGGAGACTTCGAAGAGCCCTGTGACCTGGGGATTTCTGGAGTATGTGGCTCGTCCCCAGGATCAGAGTGACCAGAATCTAAATCAGAATCTGATGGCTCCGATGAAGAGTCCTCCCTATGTGGGGGTGGATCATCCCCTCGGGGGTTACCCCAAGGAAGCGTATATTCCCTAGCCCAAGATCCAGATGGTTCTGCCCTGGCATCAGGTAAAGGTGGAGGAGTCTCTTCTCGCCGACGTAAGGGGTCCGGAGTCAGGACCGGCATCGACAAATGGCTTTCGACCTCCCTGGTGAGCTGGGTCTTAGCCTCAGCCCACCAGGAGGCCAAAACCTCCCTCAAGTCCACCTGAGGCTGCAGAGGAGGAGAAGGGGGGCTCAGATACAGGTAACCTGGAAACCCGTAATAAGGGTACCCATAACCCGACGGCGGGAGGCCCGGCGTCGAATACTGAGGAGCCGGATACTGGTTGGGTATTGCGGCGTCTGGTATCCAGGTGCCAGGGGTTCCAACGGAGCCGAAGGCTCTGGCGTCGGCCCTGCAGGTGGACCGGACAGATCAGGCATCGGCCCAGAGCAGGCGGACCCACAAGAGAGTCTGGGAACCCAGCCGGCCCTGATGGCGGAGCGGGTCTGCCGTCGGGGATCGGAATGCCAGAGGGCAACATCGCGTTATCTGGCGTCTGGTCCGGCCTCAGGAGGGGCACCCCCGTTGGCAGCGTTCCAGCATCCTCAACCCCAGCCAGGGATGGAGGAGCAGATTCCCAGGGGATTCAGAGGAGACGCAGGACCTCAGAGGGAACACAACTGGAGTGCACTGCAGCAATTCCCAGATGTCAGG
Organism: Neoceratodus forsteri; assembly: GCA_016271365.2. Classification (NCBI taxonomy): domain Eukaryota; kingdom Metazoa; phylum Chordata; order Ceratodontiformes; family Ceratodontidae; genus Neoceratodus; species Neoceratodus forsteri. Next base: position 496,433,785 of record CM057455.1, read on the forward strand.
TGTGGTGTCCGAGCCTGATGTGGGGTTACAGGCTGGGCGGTCGTCGGAGGGGCCGATGGCCAACTCATCAGCTGTGTCCAGGCGGACGTCAGTGGAGCCGATGCCCGACTTATTGGACCCACTCTTACCGACAGGTCAAAGTTTAGGGGCCGTAGCAGGTGTGGAGGCCTCCTTTTCCATGGAGGCTCCCTGCAGGCCCGTGTGCAAGCCTGTTAGGGGGGTCGACGTCGGCTTAGTTGCCACCAAGGCGGCCGTCGAAGGATGGTCCCCCAGAGGGGAAGTTGCCTGAAGGGCCATGACTCCAGCCAAAGTCACGGCCAGTGTGGATGACAAGTCCTGGTCTCGGTGTTTCTCCTTCTCCCTCTTCTTTTTATGATGGCCCTCAGGAGAAGTGGACGCCGCACGAGTCGCACTTGTTTTTGTGCTCGGAAGGTGTAGGGGATGACATACACCGACGATGACCTGATGATAGGAAGAAAAAATACTGAAAATTCTCGGTAAAACCGATGAAAGAGCAGGGCTAACTAAGCACGAACTTTACCGTGATGCGCTACACGAGCTAACGGCGGGAAAGAACTGGAAGGAGGGCGTCTGGGACCGCCCCTTTATACCGATGTCGCATGACGCCGGTCACCTGATGTGGGGGCGGTCCCTCGCCAGGGACTGCTAGCTAGAAATTTTTCCATGGGGTCCTGCCACCGGCCGGCGTCAGTCCTATATGTAATTACCTACTGCAAGAGCCCTCTCGGTGTAAGATCTGAATTTTCGGCACTGTTCTCACTCCTCCTCGTGGTGGTCCGGGCCTAAGCAAAAAAGACAGAGAGAATGGATGTCCTTCTGAGGAAGCTGGGATCAACACGAGTCCCACTTGTTCTTATGCGATTCTGTTGGCGTCAGGGACAACATACACAGCGAGGTAATTTAACAAACTTTGAGAGGAACAAAATAGATGTCGAAAAAAGGGTAATACTTATCCAAAATGGAGAGACAAGTGAGCGCTGTTCTTCTGTGAGGTACTTTCACAAGCCGAAGGCGGGAAAGAACTGCAAGGTGGGCATGGGGGACTGCCCCTTTATATTGACATCAGCTGACGCCGGTCACCTGACATGGGGGCGGTTCCCCACCAGAGACTGCTAGCTTGAGATTTTTCCGTGTGGTCCTGACGCCTGGCGGCTTAGTCCTATTTGTGAATACCTACTGTAAGAGCCCTCTCGAAGTAAAATCTAGATTTTGTAAGTTTAAAACATTCAACTCAGGTGATGGAAGTTTTAAAGGTGTCCAGAAAACCAGCAACCAGAAAACTTATTCCTCCAAGTGTAAATGTCACTTTTTTCCTTTTTGTGCAAAAATAACAACACTTCTCCAGATAAGTCTGTAGTTTCTGACACTCAGGAATATTTGTTATATTCAGAAGTGGAAGACTTACAGCCTTCTTCTCATAACGTACACCTCACAGCTGTGTTAGTTTACTTGTTCACCCAAGGCGAGAAATCTATAGCCTCCAACACAATTTTAAAAGATTATACAAAGGTTTCAATCATCTTTACCCTCCTATTAAACAACACTGTCCCTCCAGGATCTGAACTTGGTCCTCTCCCAACTCATACAGAAACACTATGAACCTCTGGTTTCATGAGAATTGAAATTCCTGACATGGAAAGTTGTCTTTTTGATTGCACTCACTGCAGCTAGAAGAGTCAGTGAGCTTCAGGCTCTTGCCATTCTATCAGAGTTTTAAATTTTCCTCAATGGAAAGGTTGTCCTCAGGACCCTTGTAAAACTCGTCCACGAAGTGTTGGCTAAACTTCATTCCAATAAGGCTATTACTGTGCATGCATTTTTCCCTAGGCCCCATGCAAATTCAGTAGTCACAGCTTCGTAAACTGGATGAACAAATGCATCTCACGTATTACATTAATAGAACACAGCCCATTAAGGGTGACAATATTCAGTCATTTGTCACATATGGTGAATGGATAGGAGTCACACAGCAGCTAAAAAGACTATTACTCGCTGGTTGAGTCCTTGCATTTCTCGCTGGTACAGTAAAACTGGCGAAGAATCCCCACCTCACAACAACACACACACACACACACACACACACACACACACACACACACACATGGCTAAGGGTTCATTCTATAGCTACTTCCATATCAGTTTCCAGGGACACCCCACTGCTGGAAGTTTGTAATGCTGCAACCTGGTCCACTAGCTCCACCTTCGCATCCAATTATTGTACTAATGTGCACTCCAGAAGGGATGTTAGGTTTGGGGCATCTGTTCTTCACAAACTATTACCTCAATAATCTTAGTCCCTACTCTCTTTTATTTTCATATACTGCATGCTTGTGCTGTTGTTATGTGCTTCTTACTGGCCACTATAGCCACCTGAATGCTTTATGATTGGCTAAAATTTTAATGGGCATAGAAACAGAAATACAGACAATGATGGCAAAAAAAAGAACAAAAGTCCATCCAGCCTGCTCGAGATCCCTATTTAGCCCAACGGTCTACTATTTTTCGAGGATCCTAGCCCTCCACCACCCACCTTCCATTCCCATCCCCATTTCTGATGCCCAGTGCAAAGTACAGTTCCTTACCATAACAGTAAGTATTCGAGAGAGGCTCTTGCAGTAGGTAATAACCTTGAGGACTGCACCTCCTGGCATCAGGACCACACGGAAACTTTAGTTAGCAGTGCCTGGCAGGGGACCGCCTACCCGATATCACATGAAGGATGTCAGCATGACAATATATAGTGGGCAGTCCCCATGCCCGCCTTCCAGTTCTCCCACCGAAGACCTCCACAACGGAGAGACAGGAGAATGGAAAAGAGGCTCTTGAAGCTAAAATAAGCTCATAGAGGAAGAGCAGCAGAAGTTGGGGGAAGGAGGGTGGGAAAAAGGTTCCCTACTGCAACAGCCTCTCTCGAAGATCTACTGTTATGGTAAGTTCTTATATAACTGTACTATCTTTGAGAGGGCTCTTGCAGTAGGTAATAAATAACCTTGAGGACTGTGGCCAAAGCAGTATGAACCAGAAGGAACTAAAACACGGGAGGCAGGAAAGGTCTGCAGAGAGGCAGAGAAATTAGGACAGAAGGCCTTGGAGAACAGCTAGTCTAAAGCCAGCCCAGCACATGTCCAGACCGTAATGGTTGGTGAAAGTGTGGACTGAACTCTAAGTGGCCGCTGTGCAGATGTCAGCAGCAGAAACATTCCTGAAACAAGCAGTAGAAGCAGCCATGCCTATAACAGAATGCCCCTTAACCTCCCCCAAGAGAGTCTTACCATACTTCTGGTAACAGAACACAAAACAGTTTGCCAACCACTTGGATAAGCACTGTTTGGAAACTGCTGCACCCTCCCTTTTGGGTGCAAAAGAAACAAAAAGCTGATCAGATTTTCGGACAGACTTGGTACAGGTAGTGCAGTAATGCTAAATTCTATGAACATGCAAAGTATGCAGAATTGCCTCCCCTGACTAGAATACTGACGGTAATACACCAGCAGTTGAATAGACTGATTCAGTGTGAACTCAGAAACCACTTTTGATAAAAACTGAGGATTGGTACGCAGAGCCACCTGGTCTCTGTGAAAAATCAAATAAGACTCCTTACACATCAGGGCCTGAAGCGTAGAAATCCTTCAAGTGGAAGTAACGGCAACTGAAAAGAGCACTTTCCAAGACAAACAGCGCATATTGCAACAACCAGCCAGTTCAAAAGGAGGCAGGGTAAGTTCTTCTCAAACAAAATTCTGATCCCAAGGTGGCACGGAACTGCACACCGGGGGTTTCAGGTGGAGGATCCCTCTCAGAAAACTTTTGGAGACCTCCAGCTGAGCCACAGCTTTGCCCTCCACCAAGGTGTGGTAGGCAGAGATAGCAAACAGGTGAACCATCAGCGAATGGTAACAGGCCCAGGTCAAAGAGATGCAGCAAGTACTCCATGACCTGAAGAACAGGGCACGAGAAAGGGTCCTAACCCTTCGAAGTGGCCCACATGGAGAAACACTTCCATTTCATAGCATAGGTCATCCTTGTGGAAGGCTTACTAGCCTCCACAAGGACTTTAGCCACTCTGAAGGAGACTCCATAGCGTGAAGCAGCTACCTCAGAAGGTGTCACGCATGAAGGTGAAGGGACTTCAGCCCTGGATGCACCAGCATGCCTCTCTCCTGGGTAAAGAATCATGGCAGAGGGGCAGGGTATCGGAGGTTCCACTGCAAGCTGCTGGAGAAGTGGAAACCATATCTGGTGAGGCCAATACAGGGCGATCAAAATCACCTAAGCCCCCTCAGTTTGAAGACTGAGCAGCACCCTCTGCAGAACTGGAAAGGGAGGGAAGGCATACAAAAACCTCCCTATCCAACAAAGAGAAAACGCGTCTCGCCAGAAAGCACCATGCCCGGGAGCGAGCGAGCAACACCTGGGTAGTTTTGCATTGTATGAGGAGGCAAATAGAGCCAGGTCTGGATGACCCCATAGGTCAAATATGTCTTCCACCACTACCTGCTTGAGTTCCCATTCATAGGCTCTTACTCTGGTGCAGCCGAGACTGTCCGCTAGGGCATTTTGCACGCCTGGAACATGGAGTGCCATGAGGTGTATTCGATGCAGAACTGCCAAATTCTAAACCCGTATCACCTCCCTGCAGAGGGAATATGAGCGAGTGGCCCTCTGCTTGTTTAGGTACCAGACCACACACATATTGTCTGACTGGACTAAAACTGGGCCCTGGCACAGCATGTGCTGGATGGCTTGAAGAGCATACAGCACCACTCTCATCTCCAACACATTTATGTGTAGGCAAGAGTTCTGACTGAGACCACAGCCCCTGAGTCCTGTGGGTCTCCAGATGAGCCCCCCAACCCATTCCTGAAGCATCAGTAGTCAGGGTATGGACAGGGAGAGGGGACTGGAAAGGAACCCCCCCGGTAAGGTTGCTGAGCTCCTGCCACCACAGGAGATGCCGGTGCGTCGAGTTGGAGACCATGACCATGTGGCCCAGGTCGTCCAGCCCCTGATCCCACTGCACCCTGAGTGTCCACTGTGAAATATGTATGTGGAGCCTGGCCAGAGGAACAGTGGGGATGGCCACTGCCATAAGGCCAAGGAGCAAGAGAAACAACCTGTCTGAAACCCACCTGCTAGAGGCTATCAGGTGAGCTTGCTTCTGTAAGGGTTCCACCCTGACCTGAGGGAGGAAAGCCATACCCTGGGCCATATCCAGCACCGCTCCAATAAATTGGAGACGCTGGTAAGTGACAAGCAGGGATTTGGGGTAGTTGACTGTAATCCTGACTTGCACAAAGAGGTCCAGGTAGTGGAAAAGGAAAGTTTCAGCCGCTACCTCGACGGAGCTGACAAGCCAGTCATCGAGGTAGGGGAACACATAGTGGCTCTGGCATCTCAGGGCTGCTGCCACTGCTGCAAGGCACTTTGTAAAAACCCGAGGTGCCGAGGACAGGTCAAAGGGGAAGGCCTTGAACTGATAATGCTCCCCCTGAAAAAAGAACCTGAGGTAGCGGTGATGGGCTGGAAAAAACGGAATATGCAGGTAAGCATCCTGCATGTCCAGGGCACAGAGTCACTGTCCCTTGTGCAGGAGAGACAGCAGACCCAGGAGAGTCAGCATCCGGAACCGTTTGTACTCTATGTACAGGTTTAGAGTGCTGAGGTCCAGAACTGGACGCAGATCTCCTGTTTTCTTTGGAATCAGGAAGAAGTGTGAGTAGTACCCCTTTCCTACTTGGTTTGCTGGAATGGGCTTTATGATTTCTTTTTGCAGAAGAGCCTTGATTTCCTCCCTTAAGAGGGGGGCATGTGCCTTTGGATAGTGAGGTACCCTGGAGGCTTGTTTGTGGGTCTCTGCAGAAGTACCAATGTGTAGCCTTGACTCACCAGCTGAAGGACCCACGATCTGTGGTGACTGCCTCCCACCCCAGTAAGTGACAGCGATCTTCTCCCATCAGCTCCACCAAAGGCGGGCGGCATGAGGTCAAGAGGGGGGGGGCTGGAAAGAGCCGCCCCAGAGGCTTTTTGAGCTTTGGCCGGAGGGGTGGCTGTGGCTGAAGGTGCCCGAAGTTTGCTCTGATGTCTGGCTGTTTGCTGCTGTTTCGTCTGCTGCTTAGTCTGGTGACAAAAAGGCTGTTTGGCCTTAAACCTGGGGCGGTACATTGTATGGACCGACTGTAAAGCCTTGCCCTTATCCTGCAGGCTGGTGATTGTGTCCTAAGCGTCCCCCTCAAACATGACAGAACCCCATAAGAGGGCATCTTGGATGGCTGCCAGGACACCAAGTGCCAAGCATGACACCCTTAACCAGGAATACCTTCTGAAGCAAACAGCCACAGCACTGCCCCTGGGTGAGGAGTCCACCGCATTATATGTTGCCCTTAAAGAGTAGCGACAGGTGACCTTAGTGGACCTGATGGTGTTAGCCAGGACGGTCTTGGGCTCAGAGTGAGGCATGGGCTCAATGACAGGCTCCAACTGACGAAAAAGAGACTTCTGGTACACCAGTATGTGTGTCACATAACTGCCACGCATAGCCAATGTGGAGGAAGAAAGTATAGTTACGTAAGAACTTACCGTAACAGTAGATCTTTGAGAGAGGCTCTTGCAGTAGGAAATTACAAATAGGACTGAAGCCTGCAGGTGTCAGGACCCCATGAAAAATGTTCTAGCTAGCAGTCTGTGGCGGGGGACCACACCCACATCAGGTGACCGACATCAAGCGACGTCAGTATGAAGGGGCGGTCCCCAATGCCCGCCTTCCAGTTCTTTCCTGCCAAAGGCCAAAAAGGCAAGACGAGAGAGAAGCGGATGTTTCCTTTCCTCGAAATGGAGCTGAAAAAGCTTAGGGGGATGGAGGGCCGGAAGGTATTACCTACTGCAAGAGCCTCTCTCGAAGATCTACTGTTACGTTAAGTTCTTTCGTAACTGTACTATCTTACTTCGAGAGGGCTCTTGCAGTAGGTAATTACAAATAGGACTGAGTCCCAAGCAGTCTGGAACAAGAAGAAGCAAATGGGAGGAGGAAAACTACCAAAAAGTAGTCCCTCTGGTTGTAAAGGTCTTAGGAAAGAAGACCTTGCAGAACAGCCAACCCGAAGCCCGCTTTACAGCGAGAGGCAATGTCCAAACTGTAGTGTTTCGAAAAGGTATAGACAGAAGTCCAAGTAGCGGCTCCACATATGTCCGCCACTGACACATTCCTGAAACATGCAGCAGAGGCAGCAACCCCTCTGGTGGAATGACCTCTGACTTGACCCGGCTGGGTCCTGTTGTACTTGTCATAACAGAAAGTGATACAATGAGCCAACCATTTAGACAGGCATTGCTTGGAAACAGCATTGCCTTTTCTTTTATGAGCAAAAGAGACAAACAGTTCTTCAGTCTTTCTGAGATCCTTCATCCTAGTGGTGTAGTATCTCAGAATCCGGTGAACATCCAAAGTATGCAAGAGGTACTCCCTTTGGAGTGCTGAGTGAAGAAAGCAGGAAACTCTATGGATTGATTCAGCGTTGATTTTGCTACCACCTTGGGGAGAAACTTAAGAGTTGGTATGCAGAGCCACACATTCCTGTTGAAAAATCAAATGTGGGATTTTGCACATCAGGGCCTGAAGCTCGGAAATCCTCCGAGCAGAAGTAATGGCCACAAGGAAGAGAGTCTTCCATGAGAGGAACTTCAGGTCTGATGAGGCTGCCAGCTCAAAAGGAGGCAGAGTAAGCTTCTCAAGGATAAAATTCAAATCCCAAAGAGGGACAGGAACCTGAACAGGGGGTCTCAAGTGGAGGACCCCTCTAAGAAAGGTTTTGGAGACCTCAAGTTGCGCAAAAGTCCTGTCCCCAAAAGGAACATGGTAGGCTGAGATGGCCACCACGTGAACCTTCAGAGAGGAATGACTGAGACCCAGATCAAAGAGGTGACACAAGTAACCCAAAAGCCGCCCAACGGAGCATGAGAAAGGCTCAAAATCCTTGGAAGCAGCCCAAATAGAGAACCGTTTCCATTTCATGGCAGAGGTAGATCTAGTGGCGGGCTTCCTGGCCTCCACCAGAATCTCAGCCACCAGTGGGGAAACCCCGAATCAGGCTTGAGCTACGTCTGCAGGAGCCACGTGTGCAACTGAAGGGACTTGAGGCCTGGATGGACCAGGGTCTCATGATCCTGGGTCAGCAAAAGATGCAACAGAGGAAGAGGAAGTGGAGGTTCCTCTGAATACTCCTGCGGAAGAGAGAGAACCAAACTTGCCTGGGCCAGAAAGGAGCGATTAGTATCATGCAAGCTCCTTCTGCGCTGAGTTTCTGTAACGTCTTCGGAATCAAGGGGATCGGGGGAAGGCACGAATGAATCTGCCCTTCCAGTCTAGAGACAGAGCGTCTCTCAAAAAAATGCCGTGCCCTGGAGTGAGCGAGCAGAAGGCAGGAAGTTTTGTGCTGTGAGGAGACACAAACAGGTCTACCTGTGGTGTTCCCCAACATAGGAAGATATCATCTGCTACCCCCTGATCCAGTCCCCACTCATGAACGTGAGCAGACGACCGACTGAGGTGGTCTGCCAACATGTTCTCAACCCCCAGGACGTGAACTGCCATGAGGTGAAGGTTGTGCTGTATTGCCCAAACCCAAACTCGCATTGTCTCCCTGCAGAGAGGGTAGGAACGAGTTTCTCCCTGTTTGTTGATGTACCAGACCACACAGATGTTGTCCGTCTGGACAGCCAGATGCCCAGGGAGCAGATGCAGAGCCTGAAGCGCTTACAGCATGGCCCGAAGCTCGAGCACATTGATGTGGAGTGTATTCTTGAGCCTGGACCAGGAGCCCTGGTCCAGTGAGACCCCGAATGGGCTCCCCAACCCTCTCCGAAGGCATCTGTAGTCAGCGTCTGGGGGGGGGGGGAGCAAGGCAGAAGGGAACTCCCAGGCAAATGTTCTCCTGAATCATCCACCATTGCAAGTCCCGAGCTATGGGACTGGAGACCAGAACTAGTTGATCTAGGTCGTCCACCAACTGATCCCACTGAGACCGAAGTGTCCACTGAGAGATTCTCATGTGGAGCCGAGCGCGAGGGACTGTCGGAATAGCAGCCGCCTTGAGCCCGAGGAGGCGAAGGACTGACCTGGTGCTGATCCGTCTGCGGCTGGACAACAGGCTGACCTGAGCATGGAGTGTGGCCGCCCTGTCCAGTGGCAGAAAAGCCATGCCGGAAGTTGTGTCTAGGATCACCTCGATAAACTGGAGCCTCTGGGACGAGATCAGGTGGGACTTGGTCTGTTGACGGTAACACCCAGGCAGGCAAAAACCTGCAGAGTAAGGGAAAGGAGGCGCAGGAGTTCCTCCCTGGACGAGGCCGCCAGGAGCCAATAGTCCAGGTATGGGAAAACCTGCACCCCCTGGGTATGCAGATAGGCCACTACCACCGAAAGGCATTTGTAAAAACCCGGGGCGCCGAGGAAAGACCAAACGGAGGGCCTTGAACTGGTAGTGGTCCCCCTGAAAAGCAAAATGCAGGAACATGCGGTGAGAAGGGCGAATAGGGATATGCAGGTAAGCATCCTGCATATCCAGAGTGCACAACCACTGTCTCGGCCGAAGAAGGGGCAGAAGACTCTGCAGAGAGAGCATCCTGAACCTTTTGTACTCCACGAACAAGTTCAGGCAGCTGAGGTTGAGAATCGGCCTCACCTTTCCTGACTGCTTCGGGACCAGGAAGAAATGGGAATAGTAGTCCGTCCCCTGAAGATGTGGAGGTATGGACTCTATCGCCTCCTTCAGAAGAAGAGAGGCTATTTCCTACCGGACCAGGAGAAGATGCTCTGGGGAGTAAGACAACCTGGGGGGGGAGGTGTCTGCGAGGAGGTTTCCGAAAAAACTCTATTGAGTGTCCTTCTGCAATCAGTTGGAGCACCCAAGTGTCTGAAGTGATCTTCTCCCAACCCGGTAGATGGAGGGAGAATCATCTTCCTACCGGTTCCTCTGGAAAACCCAGAGGCTGTGGGAGAGCAAAGGAGTCAGAAGGTATGAGGCAACATCGCGGCTGAAGCCCCTGCTGCTTTTTTGGGTGGAGGGGGGCCTGGCGGCTGGAGGGGACCGACGTTTGTTGGCCCGCTTTCCCTGAGGTTTCGCCTTTTGCCGAGGACGTCTGTGAAAGGGACGACGCTGAGCATGAGGGGGTTTGTACAAAGAGTCAGCTGACTTAAGTGCAGTACCCTTCTCCTGCAGAATGGTGATGATGTCACATCACCACTGAACAGCACTGAATCCCTGAAGGGTGCGTCCTAGATAGCGGACTGCACCTCCGGGGCCAAACCAGACAACCAGAGCCAGGCATGATGCCACAAACCCATGGCGAAAGCTGAGCTCCGACCAGCAGCGTCCACTGCGTCGTACGTGGCACGAAGCATGTGCTGACTGGCCGAAAGCGCAGACCGGACTAGATCCGCCACTTTCTGCTTAATCTGAGACTCAGGAAGGGAGTCCAATTTAGCCTCCACCTCGCTAAGGATCGCCTTCTGGTAATCCACCATATGACCAATGTAATTCAGGGCCCTAATACCCAGAATGGAAGAAATATAAACGTTCTTCCCATACTGGTCCAGAAGACGGGAATCCTTGTCGTATGGTGACGAACTCAAGTGCTTGGGGTTAGCTGTCCGGTCGTGAGCAGTGCTGATCATGACCGAATCAGCTCGGGGGTGCGAATTCAAAGAGTCAACACCCTCGGGAGCCTGATAACACCTGTCTGACTTCCTAGGAAGGGGGACTAATGCCGACAGTTGCTTCCAAATGGTGGAAACAAGGTCAGTATGAGGCTCAATCCAGGGTGGCACCAGGGTAGGAGCAGTCTCGGGCACATCCAGGTGCGCAGCAAGTTTCTTATGCTGTGGATTCGGCCCCAAGGAATGCCACTGATGAATTTCCTGGATTTTGCACAACTCCGTAAAAGAAGGATCCTCCGGAGGAGACTTCGGATGAGTCCTCGGCCTGGGCTTATCCAGAGAGCGGGGCTCATCGTCTAGGTCGGAATGACCATCGGAGTCATCCGAGGTCTCCGAGGAGGAAGAAGACTCCTCCTCCCGAGGCAGGGGAGGAACGGATCCCTTGGGAAGCCCTCGGGGAAGTGTATCCTGCCCTGCTCTGGAACCGGAGGGCTCGCCTCTGGTATCCAGAGGTGGGGAGGGAGTCTCTCGTCTCTGACGTAGGGGTCCGGAACCGGGACCAGAGTCAGAAGATGCCTCTCTACCTGCCTGGTGAGGTGAGCCTTGGCCTCAGCCCACCAGGAAGCTAGAGTCTCTTTCAAATTCACTGGCGGCTGAGGGGGCGGTGGAGGAGGGGGATATGGATAATGAAGGTATCTGTACGGCGTGTATTCATACCCCGAAGGAGGGTAACCCAGCATCGGGTACTGGGGCACTGTGTACTGCGGCGTCAGATAGGCTGGCGTTGGGTTCAGGGGTGCCGGATACTGCGGCCCCAGGTATGACGGTGTCGGATAGGATGGGGTCGGATATCCAGAGACCGAGGAATCTGCAGGAGTAGAAGGCCCCAGAAAAGGCCCAGCAGGCAGGCCTGGAATGGGAGGCCCGATGGCGGCAGGCCCGGCATAGGGATGGCACAAGGCGTTGGCAAGACTGGTGTCGGTGTCCGAGGGTCTGACGTCAGGTCATCCAGCCCAGCAGGAGGAAGACCTGACGAGAGTGTGCCTGCATCCTTGGTATCACCCAGGGAGGGAGCAGTAAAATCCCCGGGGTAGGGTGAGGAGACACTGGGGCCTCAGAGGGCAGTGAATGCTGCGGGGAGCCGTAGATGGCAGACTAAATGTCAGGGTCTGGCGTCGGCTCCAACACTGTGTGATCATTGGAAGGGCCAACGTTCATCTTACTGGCAGGGTCTGGGAGGACGTCGGAGGAGCCGTCATCCAGCTTAGCAGAGCCAGCGCCCAAGGGAGGCCGTGAAGGAGGGGTAGCCTGGTAGGCGGTTTAGAGACCTTGCGCTGCTCCGAAGGGTCAAGCGACTTAGCGGCCTTCTCCGGGTGGACATCAGGGGAGCTGACATCCGGCTTACCGGAGCCCCTTGCACCAGAAGGCCACGCGGCAGCAGCCTTGCCAGGAGTGGAAGCCTCCTTTGACCTGAAGGCTCCCGAAGAGCCCGAGCATGAGCCAGATGGGAGGGTCAACGCCGGCTTGGGAGCTTCCAAGATGGCCATTGCAGAGTGGTCCCCCAGAGGGGACATTACCTTGAGCACGGCGACTCCAGCCAAAGTCGCGGTGGCCAAGGAAGAGGAGTCCCAGTGCTTCTCCTTGTCCTTCTTTTTATGGTGACCCTCGGGCGAAGTTGAGGCCTGACGAAGCTTCTTTAGCTCCTTTTCCATGGAGGTCATTTTCTTTTTAAGTATGTGGTCCTCCAGGGACTGCTGCCTCAGTCTGCGGGTGGTGGCGTTGAATTTCAGGCAATGAAGGCACTTCTCCACGGGGTGATCCGGGCCTAGACAGAAGAGGCACTGGGATTGACCGTCCTCATGCGGGAGTTGGGCACCGCACGAGTCGCACTTATTCTTCTGCTCAGAGGGAGCCTGGGATGACATACACTGCACAAAAACCTGACGAAAAGTCGAGAAATCGAAGAAAAAACAGCCGTAAAACTACTGACGACAGACTGATGAGCAGTTGAATTTAACCGCGAGACGCTTTCACAAGCTGACGGCGGGAAAGAACTGGAATGCAGGCGTGGAGGACCTCCCCTTTATACTGATGTCGCTTGACGTCGGCCACCTGATGTGGGGGCAGTCCCCGCCAGAGACTGCTAGCTAGAAATTTTTCCGTGGAGTCCTGACGCCTGCCGGCTTCAGTCCTATTTGCAATTACCTATTGCAAGAGTCCTCTCGAAGTAAGATTAGAATTTCACCCCGAATTGATCCAGATGCCTCGACTCCTTGTCTGGAGGAGAGGTGCTCATGTGCTTTGGTTTGGTGGACCTGTCATGAGTCACCATAATAACCACTGAGTCTGCCCTGGGGTGGACGCTGAGGTGGTTTTTAACCTCTGGTGTCCTGTATGTTCTGCCTGCCTTCTTTGCGACCACTGGGATACAGGAAGGCAGCATTCAAATAGTAGAGGCCAAGTCCTCGTGAGGCTCTTACCACTGGGGCATCAGGACAGAAGTGGCCTCCAGCATATCCAGTTGTTCCACTAGTCTCTGATGTGTGTGGTCTTGTACGTCAGTTTTCCATTCGTAGACCTCCACAATCTTTTTCAAGAGGTCTGTGAATGAAGGGTCCTCCGGAGGCGATTTGGTGACTCCTTGGGCTCTTCAAGAGGGGGAGTCTAATAGCCCAAAACTGAGGAGGAGGAGGACCCGGATTCAGAGTTCAAATCTAACGACTCCAGGGACCCCTGACATCAGAGGGAGAGGCTTCTTGACTTCTAAGAGGGAGTTTGCCTATCATCGGCCTCTTTGAAAGGCCCTTTCGTCAGGCCTGACGAAGACTGGTGTGGTTCCAGCAGAGAGGCAGACCTGAGAATCTGATGCGGGTGAACCAGGGTAACTGCCCCCGCCGGGAGTCGGCTGTCCAGCTCTGAGATGAGCTGTGACTTGGTTTCTGCCCGCCAGGACTGGAGGATGGCCTGGAAATCCATCTGAGGCTGAGGAGGAGGTGGAGGGGGCTGGCAGACGGGATGAAACCCCAAAGCGAACTCCAACGTCAGATACCCTGATGTATGCTACACGTGCGTCGGTAACCCAGCAGGAAGTAAGCTGGTGCATATTCTGTCATCGGAAAGCCTGTTGTCGAGTAGCCTGTTGGAGGGTAACCAGGCGCATAATGTGGTGTCGGGTAACTGGGGGGAGGGCTGCCCTATGGAGGCCCTGATGGGGGGTGCCATAGGACCCGACAAGGGATCCTGAGTGAGCCTAAAACTCAGCCCAGAAAGACTTGGAATGACAGTGTCAGGCACAGGACCAGCGGGCAGAAAGCCCGGTGTCAGCGATAACGGCCCCACCAGAAGAATCAGAGGAGAGGTGTCCAGGAGATTGCGCAGAGTGTCCGACATGAGGTCTGGAGGCGACCCAACAGTGATGTCGCCTGATGGACAACCCCTGCTCCCCCCCCCGCTCCCTCTGATCTGGGGAGGGCAGAGGAAACTCCACAAAAGGAGAGGAGAGGAGAGGAGAGGGTATCCTGGTGGGGGGACTCAAACAGGGAAGGCTGCGTTGGTACCATGTCATCGAGGCACAGGTCAGGAAGCATAGGAAAAACCAGGTGCAGTTGTAGAATTCGCAAAAAGTGTTTATTAGTACTAGCAGTAACATAAAAAAATAAAATTGTTCAGAATAACTATTTACAAAGGCAGAATAAACAGAGAAGATCCATCTGAGTTTTCCTTCAATGTCTGTGTGTCTCTCAAAACATTGAAGCTCTCTCTCTAATAAGTCTGTGCAAATCCCCAACAAGCATTCTGGCTTTTTTCTAAAATGTTCTTGTAAGTTTCAGGCAGATGCTACAAGAACACAATGTCCAAGAACTGAGGACCCTTCTCCACAGCTTCTAAAAGAAAGTGCTTAAAAACTGCTCTCAGGTTAACCCCTTGAGTCCCCAATAGCTTTTTGCAATCATTCAAACTATAATTACATACATTTCAACAGTAACATTATATAATTTCTATACAAAAGGATCCAAATATAAGTTACATTTCCACATAATGATTTGCATATATTTTTATACCAGCAGATATGCAAGGGAGAAACAAGACAGAAACAGCAAGGGAAGGAAGACTGAGAGACAGTGAGAGGCAAAGAACTGCAAGACTGTGGGGTGATCAAGTCCTAGGTCTCACGAGAAAATTTGGTTGCGCAACCAGACAGACAAGAGACAGGAAAGGAAAGAACAGAACAAATCCTTGAATTCAAACTCTCTATAACAACTGGGACAGGGTCCTATTCAACCTTGTCACAGACCAGCAGCTGGCTCACATCCAGCTGGATGTCGTCGGGTCCAACACCGGGCCCCGACATGAGCATTTCGATCGGGTGGTCATCAGAGGGCCAGACATCCAGCTTATTGACCATGGTCATGCAGGCACCGGAGTCCCCAATGCCCCACTTATCAGCCTGGGCCGGGCACTCATTGGGATGTCCGATGAGCGACTTATCAGCCCTATCTGACTGCTTAGATCCCTTGGAGGAAATGGGTCTAAGAGTGGCAGAGGCCTCAGACTCGGCCAAGGCACCTGCAGCCACCATGATCAATGGCAGCGGGGAACCATGGGCTGCTCCTGGGAAGGTGGTGCAGACGTGGTGGCAGCAGCGGTCTTCCCGGAGGAAGAGGGACACTGGTTACCTGAGGGTGTCCGTGGGTGAGAGGGAGACCTATCCTGGTCCTGGTGCTTCTTCTTGTCCCTCTTCTTCTTGTGTTTGTGGGAGTCAGTAGGGAGGATGAAGCACTCCTCAGCTTCTGCAGCTTTTTCTCCATGGTGGCCATCTTCTTTTTTAGCAAGTGGGCCTTGAGGGCCTGCTGGCTGCACTTCCGTGTGGCCTGCTTGAAGCTCAGGCAGGCCTCACAATCCTCGGTCTTGTGCTCCGGGCTTAGGCAGAAGAGGCACAGAGTGTGACAGTCCTTATGCGGGAGCTGTGTACAGTAGGAATCACATTTGTTTTTATGCAACTTGATGGAAGACGGAGAAGACATATACAAAAATTAAGTTTTGAATAAAGAAAGAAAAGAAAAAAAATGGATACTCATCCGAGAAATGGCAGTCGAACTGAAAGAAGGAATCCACGAGGTCTGACGTGCACAGGTCAACGGCAGAAAAGAACTGGAAGGTGGGCATGGGGACTGCCCACTATAGTGTGTCACGCTGACATTGGTCACGTGATGTCGGGTGGGTGGTCCCCTGCCAGGCACTTCTAGTTAAAGTTTCCGCGTGGTTCTGATGCCAGAGGGTGCAGTCCTCAAGGTTATTACCTACAGCAAGAGCCCTCTCGAAGCAAGATCACTATACCCTTCATTCTGTCCCAGCCATGCTTAAATCAACTAACGGGTTTTGCACCCACCACCTCAGCTGGCAGCCTGTTTCATGGTTCTACCACCCTTTCTGTAAAATAGCATTTCCTCTTGTCCCTCCTGAACCTCTCTCCTGTGCTTCCACTCATGACCAGGTAACGGCAAGCTGGTATTCAACTTAAATAGTTCTCATCAGTTCACCTTGTTAATTCCTGTTATGAATCTGAAGGTCTCTATCATATCTCCCCTCTCCTTTCTGGTCTCCAGCAAGTACATGTTCAGTGCCTAGAGGAACTCCTTATAGGACATGCCCTGCTGGCCCTGAATCATTTTTGTTATCCTGTGCTGCACTGGCTCGAGCCTATTCCTATCCTTCCTGAGGTGAAGACCCCAGAACTGGGTGCAGTACTCAAGGTGTGGCCTCACCAAGGACCTATATAGGGGAAGTATTACCTCCCTTTTCCTGCTATCGATACCCCTCCTGATACATTCAAGCATCCTGTATGCCTTGCTATAAGCTTTGTAGCACCAATTCAACTGCTTTAGGGAGTTGCTAATAACTTCAAGGTCTCTTTCCTCAGCTGTGGTACTGAGTCTAACCCCTCCCACCCAGTACTCCATGCTGGGGTTCTTGTTCCCTAGGTCCATCACCTTGCATGTCTTGGCACTGTATTTCAACTGGCAAACCCCTGACCACCCGCCAGCCTTTCCAAGTCTCTCTTATTCCCTCATCACTATCCACCCTCCAACAGAGTCTATGTCATCTGTGAAGAAACGCAGCCTGCCCTGGATCCCCTCACCAATGTCACTGATGACGAGGACTGGATTCAGGACAGATCCATGTTGAACCCCGGTTGTGAACTCCCTCAAATAAGTGTCAAAGTGAGAGAGCTCTAAATATTTGCAGTAAGGGCCCGTGAGGGGTTTGAACCCAGGACCTCTCGCACCCTAAGCAAGAATCATACAGGGCTTAAAATTCAGGAGGGATTGCACAAATCATGCTATTTTTAGGCCCCCCCCCCACCCAAATTCTGGACCCACCACAGGACAATCTTGCACACACTGTGCACCCTTATAGCACAGTGGCAAAGTGCCATGGAGGGCCTTCTCTGGCACTTTGCCACTGAGTTATGCATTTTTTTTTCTTGTAAATCTCCCATTGGAGCCTGGTGGTGCTGAGGGCTGAGGCGCTGGATGCCTTACCTTGTGCCACGCTGGTGACCCAGGTTCGGAAATCAGCTTAGGTCGGTGGAGATCAGCGGGGGAGGAGAGGATTGAGCATTTGGAGGACTGCTCTCCTCTCCTGGGGGGTTTGATGTGGAGCCCCAGCTACTTGCGACTCCCAGTGGTGACTGGGAAGTGCTACAGCCAGGGGAACACCTTGTAATGGGGTGTGGGCAATGGCAAATGACCGGTGGGTGGACATGGGTGCATGCCTGTCACGTGCTGGACGTCACTGCACGTCCACGCCCTGCGGATTGTAAGATAGAAATCCCCTCTGTGTGCATACAGTAGGACGCCCCCAATGCACTCCCTCTCCCGGCCGATCAAAGCCCAGCCTAAGCCAGGCGGGGCTCAGGGTGGGGGCCCTCTCCATGGGGGGGCAAGCCACGGTTCTCCCCATCTCTCAGCCGAGGCAGACGCCAGACCAGGGGAGTGTTGAGGGTCCAAGAGCAGGGCCGATAGGGGGTGCAAGGTACCACCTCTCACTGCACCAGAGGAGTACAAATAGAATTGAGAAAAAAAATGTCCCTTTGGAGCTACCGTAGACAGTCCCTGGTGATCTACTGTGCATGCTTCTCATCCCTCCATTGCTGTCGCGAGACTTCATGTGGAGGTCCTGAAAGATGTTGCAGCATCGTGATGAGGAGCCACCATTTGGTGAGAGCAGTTCAAGGGAGAAGAGTCAAGGAGTCGATGATGAGATTGAACCCAGCAGAGAGACGACAACGAAGACGAGTTGGCAGCAGCAAGATGGGGTCATCAGGTTCAGAAATTCAGTTCTGGCTAAAACAGTTTACCACAAAAAAAAAACCAGTAAACCAGAAAACAGTTGCGCAGTATCAGTAGCAGAAAACAGCTGAAGGGGAGGTGCAGCTGAGTTAAGACACGGTCAGACAGCGTGGCAACTGAATAGTACCGAAGACCGGAAAATGCAGCAGGCAAAGATATAATGTGATGGGGCATGTGACAATGACATCCCAGGTTTGAGAACAGGCCCAACAGACCTGGGAGTCAGAGCAGACCCAACAGAACGAGGACTTTTAGGAATCACCAGGTCGAGAAGACATGAGAATCTGAGGGATGGCTCTCATTCTCCAGAGGGGGGGAGATGTGTCAGACATAACTGCAGCCCCTTGCAGAGGCCAGGGGATCTGCATCAACTGGTGTCTAGCTACATGGGAGGTGGGACAGACAGCAGCTTGCTCAGCTGATGTCACTGCATGTCCCACCTCCAGAGGAGAACTGCATCTACAAAAATAAATCAATGGAGACGGTGTGCAGAGCAGGGGCGGAGTTCCCATCAGGTGATGGGGGCCTGGCAAAACATTAAAAGAAACTGCAGATAGCGGTGTAAAGTAGTACTTACTTTGTTGCTTCTTCTTTAATGCTTCTTTCCACTCCAGATGCATGTCCACTGTATGCTTATGCACAAAATTGATGGTGTGCGTGCAAGCATGGCAAAACAGTAGTCCTCCATCCTTGTAAAGATCATCTGGGTACAAGGGGACCCGACCACGACATGCAAAACAGGTGACATGCCGATCCTTCGCCTCATCCCGTGAAAGACGGTAGTGCTTCAGTGTTGGTGGTACAGACATGTCGTCGATAGTGTATTAACTAAATGCAAAACGATAAATTATACACTCTATTAACTAAACCAAAAGAATAAGATCCATTTAAATAAATAAATACAACAATTAAGTGCTGAAAGAGTGGTGTCTTGTGCAACTAATGTTTTATGCTGGGCAGTTTTGATGTAAAACCTCAGCTACTGTAAGGCACTCAACCTCTGAGGAACCACAGCAGCAAGTCCATGGGAGCGAGGGACGGACCCAGGCGACTGCCATACATGATGGAAAAAAATTGTTCTCTGCCACTCCGGCCGCCGGCCCCACCTGCTAGTTCACCAGAGGCCAGAACAATTTTTTTTTTGCCATGTGTGCCAGTCCGCCAGGCCCACCCCTCCACTCCTATCTCCGAAGAACCACAGCAGCAATCAAGGACACACCACGGGAGCGAGGAACAGACCCAGATGACTGCCATACATGATGGAAAAAAATTGTTCTGTGCCACTCTGGTCGCCCGCCCCACCCTGCTCTCTCACCAGAGACCAGAACAATTTTTTCCACCATGTGTGCCAGTCTGCCAGGCCCACCCCTCCACTCCATTAATGAGAAATCACAGCAGCGAGGCTTGGATACACCTCAGGAGCGAATGACGGACCCAGGCGACTGCCATACATGATGGAAAAAAATTGTTCTGTGCCACTCTGGTCACTCGCCTCACCCTGCTCGCTCACCAGAGGCCAGAACAATTTTTCTTTGCCATGTGTGCCAGTCCGCCAGGCCCACCCCTCCACTCTCATCCCTGAGGAACCACAGCAGCGATCAAGGACACACCACGGGAGCGAGGGACAGACCCAGGTGACTGCCATACGTGACGGAAAAAAATTGTTCTGTGCTACTCTGGTCACCCACCCCACCCTGCTCTCTCACCAGAGGCCAGAACAATTTTTTCCACCATGGATGCCAGTCTGCCTGGCCCACCCCTCCACTCCATCAATGAGAAACCACAGCAGCGAGGCTTGGACACACCTCGGGAGTGAAGGACGGACCCAGGCGACTGCCATACATGACGTAAAAAAAGTGCCACTCTGGTCGCCCGCCCCACCTTGCTTGCTCACCAGAGACCAGAACAATTTTTTTTGTCATGTGTACCAGTCCGTCAGGCCCACCCCTCCACTCCCATCTCCGAGGAACCACAGCAGCAATCAAGGACACACCATGGGAGTCAGGGACGGACCCAGGTGACTGCCATACATGATGGAAAAAAAATTGTTCTGTGCCACTCTGGTCTCCCGCCCCACCCTGCTCTCTCATCAGAGGCCAGAACAAATTTTTTTGCCATGTATGCCAGTCTGTCAGGCCCACCCCTCCACTCCATCAGTGAGAAACCAGAGCAGCAAGACCTAGACACACCTCAGGAGTGAAGGACGGACCCAGGCGACTGCCATACAAGATGGAAAAAAACTGTTCTCTGCCACTCCGGTCGCCCGCCCAACCCTGCTCTCTCACCAGAGGCCAGAACAATTTTTTCCACCATGTGTGCCAGTCTGCCAGGCCCACCCCTCCACTCCATCAATGATAAACCACAGCAGCGAGGCTTGGACACACCTCGGGAGTGAAGGATGGACCCAGGCGACTGCCATTCATGATGGAAAAAAATTATTCTGTGCCACTTTGGTCGCCTGTCCTACCCTGCTCTCTCTCACCAGAGGCCAGAACAATTTTTTCCACCTTCTGTGCCAGTCTTCCAGGCCTATCCCTCCACTCCATCAATGAGAAACCACAGCAGCGAGGCTTGGACACACCTCGGGAGCGAAGGACGGACCCAGGCGACTGCCATACATGATGGAAAAAAATTGCACATCTTGACTTATAGATTTGTATACCATGTTGAGGCATACATATCTACTATTTTTTTCCTGGAGTCTGTTGTCCCAGCTCCATCTGCCTACGCTGCAGTGCAACTGCATGTTGCTCTTGGCGCAACTTTTTGGCAAGCTTTGCTCTTGTAGGGTGGCTGATATTGACAGTCCGTGCAAAGACATGGTGCCAAGCCTCAATTGCATTATTACTTCTAGGTAAATCATGTAGCACTCTGTTGTGCTAATTCCAAAACTAAAGAGCGAATCTAGGCTGTCTTCGCTTTTTTCAGTTTCTAGCCAACTTGCCAAAGTAAACATCCTTGAAGTAGTCAAATAAGCACTCCAGGTCTTCGAATTCAGAGTCATCCTGCAGCGCCTCAAAGTAACACTCCACATCTTCAGTTGGGACATAAGCCAATCCCAGCAAACAGCGGACCTTTTGCGCAAAATCAGGGTCCTGCACATATCTCTGCTGCATCCCTTCCTGCTGAACTCGTTGCCATGGAGCTTGCCCCAGATGGAAGTTGCACCCCGATTGCTCAGAAGAAGGAAACATCTCGGCCAACACTTTGATCGCACCTATTTCAAAATCAGTCGTAATACTGACTGGGCTTATTTGGCCACCTAGCAATGTTTTCAAATGAACAAACAGCTTTCTATACACCTCCTCACTACGGCCTGACAGTAAGACGTACATGAAACGTCTGTTGACCCCCTGGACAAGTGCACGTATAGTGTATAATTGGTCGTCTTGCTGCAGCGCTACATTAAAAGTCCCATCGCAGAACCAGTGTTGTTGTTCCCATAGCACCTTCCAAGTCAGACTCGCTCGAAAAGATAATCATGTCATCTTCCTCAACCTGTATGAACAGTTCGCCATTCACTGTTTTAGAAAATTCTGAAATGTCAGAATCTGTGGGGGAAGATAGCTGCCAGTACCTACACACATCTCGCCGCATAGTCTCCTGACTCCGCAATACGGGTGCGCTGCGAATATCCACATCGTGAAGTGCCTGCAGAACTACATTTCTGGTGCACTCTTCCGATTCTGCAGCTTTACATTTCAGGGTAGAGTGCACCTTAATGACTTGTGTGCCACCATGTACAGGAGCATGGTTATGCTCAGTGGGGACTTATGCAAGCCCTGCATGTCGGTTGCTCGCATCGCCAGATAATTTTGCAGTCAGATCCATCCTTTTTTTCTGGTATACAGGAAGTTGTCTAAGGAAAGTTTCTTCCTTCCTTTCTGTGTTGTAACAAAGTCCATGTCAGCAATCAATGCTCTCTGCATTGCTAACCTGCCCTTGAGTCAAACTGAACACCTGCATGCAAGGTACAATCAGCTGCTGATGATGTAATCTCCAGTGCGACATGACAGGTACTGTAAAATCTTGAGAAACTTAGCTGATTGTAACTTTTGGTTTACCATATGCACCATATGACTGAGTTAATAAAGCCGTGGTCACTACCTGACTGCAACTAATATGCCGGCAACTAATGTAACAGGCAACATTTTAGCCGCAATCAATTGACCGTGGCAAAATAAACCATGACTTTTAGTCTGTGAACCATCAGAACATAATGTCTTCTTCCAATTCACCGGACAGTGGCAAAGCAAAAGGACTGTTGCTGTCTGTACGTTGGTTTAACTTTGAGGCTCTTTCCCGCATAATGCTGGACATCTTGCCACATACGATTTGTCGTTCAAAACATTTCCAAAGGTAAAATCTCGATTTCTCCACTGTGCTACCAATGGTCACAAGTACTAAAGAGGCTGTAAGGTCTTTAACTGAAAACCCAGGTCCATCAGAGATACAATTTTTCGATACTGATCTTGAAGGCAATACATACAAAGTTGATAAATTCTTTGACATTCCCACTCAGAGACTAGCTTTTTACAACAGTGCTTTAACTGATGAACTGGGCAGACGTTTCCCTCAAGACATCTTAGACATACAAAACTGTTTTTTCATTTTACAACCCAAGAGAGCTGCAGTAGCAAAATAACAGCAGCCAGATGATTTCAGTACATATGGTAAAGAGTCTCTAGATAGAATACTGAAGCACTTCAACTTTTCTGACCTAGCTACAGAACTAGCAAAAAGTGAATTTATTTTATTAAAACAGATCATGGTCTCAAATTATTACAACAAACCTCTGTCAATCCAGCAGTTTGCTGGAATTGCACTTGAAAGACCATTCAGATGTGTTTTCAGAGTCTGAAAAGCTTTATCAGATCGCAATGGTCATACCAGTGGCTAATGCAGAATGGGAACATGGCTTCAGTACTCAGAACCAAATAAAATCCACATTCAGGAACTCTCTGAACAGTAAAGACTTGCAAAACTTAATATTCTCAGAACTGGGTGGCAGTAGAAGAACTATAGATTTTGAACATGCTGCATACACATGGCGAAAAATGAGGACTAGAAGAAAACAGGCCTCAGGCTCTTCACTCACCAGACCAAGGGGGGACAATTTAAGTTTAAAGAGCAGCTGACACATTTTTGTGCTCCAGGCAAGCAACTCATACCCAGTAGTTGCCTACCCTAGCAGCTTTTTCAGCCATAAATCAACCTTCTTCTCTGTTCAGTTTTTTTTTTTTTTTTTTTTTAAGTAATTTTACTCGTAAAGCCCGGCTTGTAACTTCCTGGTATGAGCCAAGCGGCCACCGAGCACTGCAGCCCTACCCCTAAAAATAGCATAATTATGATGTGAAGTAGGGAATGGGGCTTCAAGCGCTCTATGGAGAGTGTAATGGAATTGGGGGAGGGGGGATGGCTAAATGTACTAAGATTACATTTGTTGGCATGTATACATGTATGGGACTAAAATATATATATATTATGTATTAGCCTCATACATGCATATATGCCAGCAAAGATAATCGTAGTACATTTAGGTAGCCCCCCTCCTCCTATTCCTTTACACTCTCCATAGAGCGCCTACAGCCCCATTCCCTGCTTCACATAAAAATGCTATTTTTTAGGGTATGAAACGGGTTTTATGAGTAAAATTACTCAGAAGAAAATATTGATTTATGGATGAAAAAGCATCTAGGGCAGGCAGTTTCACAGTATGAGTTGCCTGCCTTGTACCACATTAAGATACTGCACAACAGTATTCACACCTTGTTACCACTCCTATCACAGACAGAAGACCTGCAGCTGCATCCCTAAATACAATAAGGCGATGCTTAAGCTAGAGGCACTGCAGAAACAGGAAGTTTAGGATGGCTACCACTGTAGTTCTCCTAATCAATGTTTTCAACTAATTACCATTACCCTCCCTGCCTCCCCATTTAGGATAGGTATAGGCCCTTCACACATACGCAAGAATGTTTATATTCTTTACGTACAGGTGTTTGGTTTAGAAAATTTGTTATAATTATTAATAACTATACTTGTATTTTTGGTTTCTTTCCGGTCTTCTGGTCTTGGTGGTTGGATTGTTTTAAACTCTGAAACATACGTGGCAGAGAGCACATGCCAGCTATCTCTTTAAAGTGGCAATCAGATAAAAAACAGTGATTAGAAGAAAGAACAGTTATGTAAGAACTTACCGTAACAGCAGATCTTCAAGGGGATCTCAGTCATCAGGTTACAACATAGGAACTTCACCGTCGGCGAATGGGGAATCCACATGGAACATTTTCAGCAGTACAACTGGGCCAGCCCATGCCGTCAACATAGATGTTAGCTGACATCGCCAACCCTATAAAGGCACAGACGGGCCCGCACCCTCCTAAGTTCCTTCCCTCTGGAGATGAAGGGAGCAAGGCTGACGTTCTGGGGACCTGAGGGGGGCGAGGGACCCTGCTCTCAGAGAAATGACTGGAAACAGCAGACAGCCAGGTCCTGAATAGGAGCCTCAGAAAGGGGGATGGTAGGAGGGAATAGACCTGATGACTGAGAACCCCTTAAAGATCTACTGTTACGGTAAATTCTTATGTAACTCTTCTGTCTTCTTTGGGGACATCTCAGTCATCAGGTTACACCATAGGAGTGAGTCCCAAGCAATGACAAGGGTGTATGGATAGTCTGGGAGGCTGGATCTCCATAAACGTAAGACAGACGAAGGTAGAACAACCTACCCAGTCAAGGAGCTTCTTAAACTTAAGACAGAAGACCTTGAAAACTGAACCAGTCAAGGATCTCCATAAAACTTAGAAAATCCTGCAAGGGCTCTAGAAGCGATGTCCAAACTGTAATACTTGCTGAAGGTGTGGACTGTACTCCAGGTGGCAGCAGCGCAAATGTCAGTGGCTGAGACCCCTTTGAAACAAGCCACAGAGGTAGCCATGCTTCTGGTAGAGTGAGCTTTGACAACAGCACCCGGCAATTCTTTGCCGTACGTATTGTAGCAGAACACAATGCAATTTGCCAATCATTTGGATAAACACTGCTTATAAATTGAAGCGCCCTCTCTACCTGGGGCAAAAGAAACAACTGCTTAAACTTTCTGGAATCCTTAGTACTGAGCAGATAATTTTTCAAAGTTCTGCGCACATCCAAAGTATGGAGCAGTGCTTCCCCTGGATTGGCACACCCCGGAAAATAAACAGGAAGGTGGATAGACTAATGAGTATAAACTCAGAAACCACCTTAGGAAGAAATTTAGGATTTGTGCGCAAAGACACCCTTCCTTTGTGAAAAATCAAATTCGGCTCCTTGCACCAGAGGGCCTGAAGCTCTGAAATCCTTCAAGCAGAAGTAATTGCAACTAAAAAGAGCACTTTCCAAGAGAGAAAGTGCAAATCGCAAGTTGTGATTGGCTCAAAAGGAGACAGGGTCAGCTTCTCCAAAATAAAATTCAAGTCCCAAGCTGCGACAGGAGAACAGATTGAGGGTTTCAGATGTTTTTATTTATTTATTTTTTATTCATTGAGAGCTAGGATTCATACTTTTGAGCAACAGCTCTTTACATAGGCTCCACATCAAAGACAAGTACAGTGCAAACAGAACATTACAGGTACAGTGCATACAGGCAAGTCATTGTTACAGGTAAATTATAACATGTCATTTCCAAATAACAAAATACAGAGAATAACAAAATGGTTACATAGCAGGCCTCAGGTGGGTAATGGAATACCCTTGTCAGATAGAATAGGAAGACAGACAGAGGTGTGCCAGAGGAGATAGAGGGTAAAGGGAACCGACCTGGCCAATCAATGGGTGGGAGTAGGGTGGCAGGTAGCGAGGGAGGAGAAGGGGGGATGGGAGGGAGGAAGAGGGAGTAGGAGGTAGCATGACAGGGCCAGTTAAGTGCTAGATATGGCCTACAGGGTCAGATGATAGCAGGGGGTGCAGGCTAAGTGCAGCTAGACAGATGTAGGATGCCCCAAAGAAAGGTACGGGAGACATCCAGTTGAGCAATAGTGCAGTCACTCATGGGCTTGTGGAAGGCAAAAATAGCCAGAAGGTGGAACTTGAGGGAGGAATACTGGAGGTCTGAATCAGACAAAGAGATCAGGTAGTCCAGGACATGCTTCACCGAGCAGGTAAAGGGGTCAAGGAAACGTATGACAGCCCAGAGGGCAAACTGTTTCCACTTCTTGGCACAAGTGGAGGGCTTGCAAACAGCCACTAGGATATCTCCCACCCTGCTGGAGATGCCAAATCTGGCAATGGCTACATCCTCAGGAGCCACACATGCAGATTGAGGGACCTCGGATTGGGATGGACAAGGATCACCCGATCCTGGGTCAACAGATTCCTGCAAAGAGGCAGAGGGACTGGAGGTTCCTCTGCCAGCTGCTGAAGCATATTAAACCATATCTGGCAAGGCCAGAATGGAGCCACCAGGATCATGCTGGTCCCTCCCATCTGCAATTTGATCAGTACCCTCTGTATTAGTGGGAACAGTGGGAATACGTACAGAAATCTCCCGCTCCAAGAGAGGGACAACACGTCTTGCCAGAAAACTCCAGACCCTGGATCTATCAAGCAGAAACTGGGCAATTTTGCGTAGTGTGGGGATGCAAAAAGGTCCAACTCTGGATGACCTCATCTGTCAAACAGATCTTCTGCTACAGATGAGAGAAGCTCCCATTCGTGCATGCTGGACTGAGTCCTGCTGAGGCTATCCGTCAGGGTGTTTAGAATGCCTGGCACGTGTACAGCAGATAGTGTCAGACTGTGGTCTAGTGCCCATTACCTCACTTTCATGGCCTCCCTGCAAAGGTGGCACGAGTGAGTCCCGCCCTGCTTGTTGATATAGTAGATAATACTCAGATTGTCTGACTGCACCAACAGCTGGCCTGGGGTCAGATGATCCTGGAAGGCCTGCAGGGCATACAGCACTGCTCTCATCTCCAGGACATTGATATGTAGGCCAGCTTCTCACTGGGACCAGGATCTCTGAGTTTGGAAGGGACCCAGGTGGGCTCCCCAGCCCAGACCCAAGGCATCCGTGGTTAGGATCTGACTTGGGAAGGAAAGCTGGAAAGGGACCCCTTAAAGGAGGTTCCAGGTGACCATCCACCACTGAGTACCTTGTGTACTAGGGAGGAGACCAGGACTAGTTGGTCCAACTAGTCCGTCCGCTGGTCCCACTGCACCCTAAAAGTCCACTGCAGGGTGCACAAGTGGAGTCTGGCTAGCGGAACCATAGGAATGGCTGCGACCATGAGTCCTAAGAGCTATAGATACAGCCTGGCAGGGATGTACCGACTCTGGGTGACCTCCTGCTCTTGGGATATGAGGCATTCTGCCCTGCTCTGGGGTAGGAAGGCCTTCACCTGCCCAGAGTACAGGATGGCCCCAATATACTGTAGCATTTGGGATGGCACTAGCACAGATTTGGGCAGATTGACTGTTGTACCCAGAGACTGAAAAAGCTAAAGAGTGTGCTCCAAAGTGGACAAAAGTTGCTCCTTGGACAGGGCCTTGAGAAGCCAGTCATCCACGTACAGAAAGACATACAGACCCTCTCTTCCGAGGGCTGCTGTGATTGCTGCTAAGCACTTGGTAAAGACATGCGATGCAGAAGATAAGCCAAAGGGCAATACCTTAAACTGGTAATGTTCTCCCTGAAAGGCGAAGCGGAGAAACCTCCTGTGAGGAGGGAAGACTGCAATGTGCAGGTAGACGTCCTGCATGTCCAGTGAGCAAAGCCAGTCCCCGGACTTGAGGAGGGGAAACAGGGCTGATAAGGTTACCATTCGGAACTTTTTCTATTGGACATAAAGATTGAAGTCTTTCAGATCCAATATTGGCCTCAGATCTCCAGTCTTTTTGGGAACCAGAAAGAATCTTGAATAGAACCCCTGGTTTCTCTGCCTCTCTGGCACCAGTTGTATCACCTGCTTGCGCAGGAGAGACTGTACTTCCTCCAAGAGAACAGACAGATGAGCTGGGAGGTAATTCGAGGGAGGTGGGCGAGATAATCTGGAGGCTGCTGAACGAGCACCACAGTATGACCGCACTCTATGATCTGCAGGATCCAGAAGTCTGATGTTATGGTTCCCCACTGATTCAAATGGAGGGAGAACCAACTGCCACCTCCAGGGCCTGGACTAGAGAAGGGGTATCTTGGCAAGGAGTCAAGCTGAGGCGGGGCCAGCGGAGGAGGCTGGACCCTCAGTCCTGGGACGCTTGGCTGCCGCTCCAGTATGGGAGGAGGCAGGCAAGAAGGGCTGAGCTCTGCATTTGTCCTGAGGGTGGGAGCCGGAGCCTGGTCTGTTAACTTGCTTACGAAAGATAAGGTGCCCCTACCATGCTGTTGAGTGTGGTAGAGGGAATGGATGGATTCAATGGCCGTACCTGAGGCCTGCAGATTGTTGATGATGTCCTGGACATCCGGACCAAAGAGTTTAGTGCCATTAAAAGGGGCGTTCAGCACCTTGTTTTGCACATCACCAGCACACCCAGAAACCCTGAGCCATGAATGACTATGGAGGCAGATGCCATTGGCCGCTGCCCTGGAAACAGTATCAGATAAATTGTAGATGCCTCTTAAAAGATGCCCCCTGCCGGCCCGGTGGCGCTGAGGTTGGCGCTGGGACGCACACACAGCGATGCCGGGCGAATTCGGTTCGGGACGGACTCGGGTCGCTGGGGGTCGGCAGCGGGAGGGAGGATTGAGAGTCCCAACGGATGCTCTCCTCCCTCAGGGGCGGGAACCTACGGAACATGGGAATATTTCCATGTTCCTCACCGCTCTCACGGCCGGTGGAAGCACCGACCAAGAGAGGATGGAGGCGGCTCCGTTCGTCGGAGTCGGGGAAGGGAGACGTTGGCAAGCGTGTGAGGGCTTGCGTGCGTCAGCACGCTGCCACTCGGGACGTAAGTCCCAAACGCGGACGTCTCAGAGGGCTGGGACGTAAGGGAGAAAACCAGGGAAAATACCCTCCGGCTAGCCCTAGATGAAGGCCGCCTTAGCCCGCCCAGACCACCAAGGGACAGACCCCAATGTGCAGGGGAGAGGAGGTAGGGCACTCTAGGGGCAGATCCCCAGGATGGCTCCGGGGTGGGGGCACGAGTGGAGGGAAGGAGGGGGCACCGGAGGGAGTAAGGAGGGATAAAGACAAAATAAAAAAAAATTAAAAAAAAAGATGCCCCCTAACATCCTCTGTGGTTTGGAAGCACTGGAGTAATTCCTGTTTCTGGGCACCATCAGGAAGGGCTTGGGGAGCTATCTTGCCCTTTTTGGTATTGGTGTACTGGAATTTCACCATGTGAGATGGGTAATTTGCTATCCTCAGGCCAAGGGTAGAGGAACCATATGCTCTTTTGGCCCAAAGATTTATCCTGCAGGATTCTTTGTCCGGGGACAAGGAACTAATGTGTTTGGGCATTTCAGATCTGTCATGCACCGTGCCTTGAAGACCACTGAGTCAGTTTCAGCATGGGCAACCAAGTAAGGAATACCCTGAGGGGCATTGAGAGCTTAACAGCTCTGCGGGGCATAGCTGGCACCATTATCTGGTCTGTACCAGGCTGCCGTAGTAGCATTCCTGAAGACTGGAAGTATGGAAGGAATAATCTTTGGGGGAGATTCCGGCATCTTCAGATAATCCGCCAGGTCCTTCCTGGCAGCATTCTCCTCCTCCTCTGTCTGAAACACCATAGTGGAAGACAGTTGCTTCAAGACGTTGAAGAATGAAGTATCCTCAGGTGGAGACTGGAGGTATGCTTGACAAATTCTTCACTGACAGAGGAGGCAGTGGACTTATTGGAAATATAATACTGCTCTTCCTCATCTGGAAGTATGAGGTCAGGGTGGTATTCTCCCTCGACTTGAACCTGTTCATCTGGGTCTGGCGTCAGATGTGCCATCGACAGTCCTCAGGCTGGCTCCCAGAGACAACGAACCAGAGTCATCGATGAAGTCAGCAAACTGCTCGATCATGTTAGTGAAGTGGACTAGAACTTTTTTCAAGTTCATGGTCATCGGAGGAGGAGGGGTAGACGGCACTGATGTCGCCGGACTCACTGCATGCTGAAGAGCCTGTAGCCTTCAACTGGGAAGGGTTGGGTCTTGAAGAGGCCGTCATCTATGGAGGAGGGTCCGACAACCCAAGGGTTGATGGCCGAGCACCCTGGGAGTCAGGTGGAGAAGCTGGCGGTATGGGTCTGGAGTGAAAAAGACCTGGACAGCAGGCCTCTTTGTCAGGGCAGCTGACAACAACTAAGAGCCCCCTGAAGAAAGAGAGGCCGATGGGGAACGGGATAGCCACCGGGGGAAGCGGTCATGATCCTGATCTTTTTATGACTTTTCCCCAAGGACCTGTCTTTGGCCTGGGAGGTCTTGGAGCTCTTGGACCCAGAGGACGAATGGCTGTCCAGCACCCCGGAGGACCCTGGCTCGGAGCCGGCTACCTGCTGTTCCAAGAAGGTACAGAGAGCCTTTCTGCGTCGCCTAAGGGTGGTTTGGTTAAACTGTTGGCAGAGCTCACAGGTGTTGTGATCAGGCCCAAGACAGCAAACACACAAGAGTGCTTGTCATTGGTGGCAATCTTCTTTCCGCAATGGCAGCAATGGAAGAGAGAAGCTGAAGGTTTAACTCTCGACATAAAAGAAAAAGCAAAAATAAATCTCTGAAAAGAGATTTGTGAGGGTTGTGTAGAAAAAAGGCTGTAGGCCGTAAAAATGCACGAACACTGCGATGGCTGTTACGCGGAGACTGTGTTTGCAAGTCGACTGTGGGAAAGAACTGAGGAGGGCGCGGGCCCGCCTGCACCTTTATAGGGTTGTCGACGTTGGCTGACATCAACAGCGTGGACAGGCCCAGTTGTACTGCTGTAAATCTTCCATGTGGATTCCCCATTCAACTACAGTGGCGTTCCTACGGTGTAACCTGATGACTGAAATACCCCCGAAGAAGATCTATAGTTACAATGCAAGGTCTTATATTTTAAGTAGTAGTTGGGAAATTAGTTCTTCAGGCTATCTGGTCCAGAGGCTGCAACTCCAGTGGGAGAGGTTCAGGGCTTAGCAGATGGTCAAAAGATGGCTATCTTACTACCAGGTCTGCATCGATTGCACTGCAGCCCAAGAGGGGCTGCCCCCTCCTCATCAGTTTTGTATGTCTTTTTTGTATTAAAAGATCAGTCAGAAGTGGATGTCTCGAGCTTCCTGTGCTTTATGTGTTGCTGCACGTGGGTAGAGAAGCTGGCATCCTTAATACATAAGTCATCCTGTGCAGGGGGCCAAGCAGTTTGCTGGATTTTCCTCACTCAACACCACTTCCACCTCAGGTGTTGGATAAGAAAGCTAATACATACCACACTCCCACAGTTGAAGGTTGCAATTGTTGTTCTTTCTTTGAGATTCTGTTATTCAGACTACTGTACCTGATTTCTCAGACCCTACTAGCCAGCTCTCATGCTTTTACTGAATTTCTATTCT
The DNA here is from genome assembly GCA_016271365.2 of Neoceratodus forsteri. Taxonomy (NCBI): domain Eukaryota; kingdom Metazoa; phylum Chordata; order Ceratodontiformes; family Ceratodontidae; genus Neoceratodus; species Neoceratodus forsteri. The sequence continues at coordinate 496,465,297 of CM057455.1, forward strand.
CTTGTACTGGTAACTTGTCCCTGTCTCCTGATCTCCACAGGGTTTCTTATAGTACTGGGTATAACACAGTATGTCTGAGTCCTGAGTTTATATTCTGGGCCCTGTCCAGTGCAGATGGGCTCTAGAGTTGGTGGATCTGGTCCCTTAATGGTTAATTCTCAACATATCCTTTTCTACAGTCCTCACTATAATGCTTTAATATAATGTTAATGGGATACATGATCCTCTCAAACACTACAGGCTTTTGCAAATGTTCTGGCATAAGCATCTTAAGCATCAAAAGTTTCTTAAATCTGGATTTGACAGAGTAGGGGCCTCCTCTCATAAATGTGGCAAGAAATGAGGAACAGTTACTTTTCCCCAGGGGCATGCCCTCTTCTTTTCAGAATAAAGTTATACGTGGTAAATCTGTTATATTGGGGGGGCCACTTATATAAAGAACTGGTCACCCTGTTTATGTGCCCCCAGGGTCAGATAAAAAGCTTGTGAAACCCTTTTTTGATAAATTACTGGATGTCTCCCAGGGCACGTTAATTTTGGGTGGAGACTTAAATATGATTATGAATCCAGCCCTGGCTGCAACTGTCACGGGGGCCCACAGAGCCTCTGCCACTCAGAAATATTCTATACTGTATCTGTGTGCAATCACTTAGGCTATATGGATGTCTGGTGACAAATCTTACCCTTTAATCGCATTTATACCGAGTATTCTGCTAGACATCAATCAGCAGCATGTTTATACTATTTTTTTTTTTGTAACAGCAGAACATCTGGAAAAAGTTCAAGACATACCAACCAGCCTGAGATTTCTGTCTGACCATTCATCTCTGTACTTAAAGGCGCAGATGAGGAAACAAAAGAAAAATAACTACATGGCCTACCTAGAGTTCAGTGTTGTTTTTGACGCTGTTCCAAACAGAAAACTGGTAAGCAAGCTGGGTAGCTTAGGAGTGGGTCCAAAAGTGGTAAACTAGATAAGAAATTGGTTATGGGATGGGCAACAGAGGGTGGTGGTAAACAGAAGTTCACGCTGAAGAAAGGAGGGTGACCAGCCGGGTGCCTCAGGGATTAGTGTTGGGACCGGTCCTCTTTTATGTCTTTATAAGTGACACTGCAGAGGAGCTGGGAGGGAAAGTCTGCTTCTTTGTGGATGACACTAAAATCTGCAATAAGGTGGACTATCCAGGGGAGGTGGAAAGGATGAGTAGAGACCTGAGAAAACCAGAGGAATGGGCAAGAGAATGACAGCTAGGTTTCAATGCAAAAAAGTACAAATAATGCACTTACGGAACAGAAACCCAGGGGCGGAGTAAAAAATTGGTGGAATGGTATTGATGACTACCAATCTGGAAAGAGATCTGGGAGTAATCATACTGGATGACAGAAAGGAGACAAGGCAGTAGGGAGGCTAGTGGGATGCTGGGGTGCATTGGGAGTGGCATCATCAGCAGAAAGAGGGAGGTGGTGTTGCCTTTGTATAGATCACTGCTAAAACCCCACCTAGTTTGTGTAGTGTATTGTGTCCAGTTCTGGAGATCATATCTCCAGATAGGACACAGACAAAGTGGAAGCAGTTCAGAAGAGGGCAATTAAAATGGTACAGGATCTGCATAAAAAGCCCTACAAGAAAAGACTAAAGGAGGAACAGAGGATGGAGTGGGAGGGTATGATAGAGACCTTTAAATATTTCACGGGGGTACAAAGGTTACAAGAGGGAAGTGTCTTTCAGCAGAAAAGGTGCTCAAGAACAAGAAGACATGCTATGAAGCTGGAGGGAGGTAGATTCAGGAGAGATGTGGGAAGTGCTTCTTCACAGAAAGAGTGGTGGATTCCTGGAACAGCCTTCCAGCAGAGGTGGTGAGGGGTGAAGAATGCATGGGATAAGCGCAACGGAATCATAGTAGAAAGGAAGTGGGGGGTGGAAAAGAGCTATAGATTGGGCACAATCTGTAGGTAGGGAGAAATGGGCAGACTGGATGGGCCAAGTGATGATTATATGCCAATACATTCTATGTTTCCAGTAACTTGTAGAGATACAATATTTCACTGTTAAAAGATCCTGAATTAAACTGGTAGAGGAACAGGTACCCATGATATTAGTGGAAAATGATAAAGGGGATGTTTCTACCCCCATTTTATGGGATAATGTTAAATCTGTTCTCGGGGAGTCCAAAACTGAGAATTTATTTAGGAAAAAAGAAACAAAGAACAGAAATATAAAGAATTACAGGAAAGACTGAATACATTTCAGCTACTGTATTCCCCTGGGGAAAATGCAGTAGCCTATCATACAGTGCAGCTTGAGAGGGTTTTACAGCTTCTTTTACAGCTAGCGAGAAATTGCCCATAGCACCAGGCCCTAGACTGCCAGTATCTTCCCCAGGGTCTGCATTTCATTTGCCACTGTGACCCTGTCCTCGGCTAGAGGGATTTTAATGAGCTCTATAGACTAGTCATTCTCTCCTCCTGGAGATAGACTCTGCCCATATCCATAACAAATAGGCCCTCCAAGTGAACCAAGGTCTGAGAGGGGGAGACTTTCCCTAATTGATAGTTAAGAGGACATCTGAGTCAGTCTCCTGAAGTGAGGAAGATAAGATCAGCCATTCATCCAGATTAGTGTGAAATCTGAATCCCATCTGCCTGAGATCAGCCGTAAATCAGCACCATGATTTTGAAGAACACTCAGACAGCCAACTACAGACCAAAGAGGGGAAGTACCTAAACCAAACAATAGAAGCACTCTGGATGGGGCGGGGGTCGATACCAGTCCTCACAGAAGAAAGGGTACTGAAAGAACTCCTAAAACTAAAGGCGGACAAAGCAATGGGGCATGACGGGATTCACCACAGAATTCTAAAAGAACTAAGGGGAGAACTAGTGACACCACTGACTACTCTTTTTAACAAATCATGGGAGGATGGGTGTGGTACCTGAGGACTGGAGGAGGGTGGATGTGATTCCCCTTCACAAAAGTGGGAGCAAGGCAGAAGCAGGATACTACAGACCTGTTAGTTTGACATCAGTGGTAGGGAAAATGATGGAATCACTTCTGAAAGAAAGAACTGTTGAGCACCTAGAGGCCAGCGGGGCACAGGACCCAAGGCATCATGGATTCACAGCTGAAAGGTCATTTTGGATGAATCTAACAAATTTCTTTGACTGGGTGACCAAACTAGTAGACCAGGGAGGGGCTGTGGACATGGCCTACCTAGACTTTAGCAAGGCATTTGACAGTCCCACACAAAAGATTAATAAAGAAGTTAGCCAGCCTAGGAATGGGTCTCAGGGTGGTAGCCTGGGCAAAATATTGGCTGGACAACAGGACACAGAGGGTAACAGTAAATCGAGTCCACGCCGAAGAAAGGGAGTTACTAGTGGGATACCACAGGGTTCAGTACTGGGACCGGTCCTCTTTAATGTCTTTATAGGTGACATTGCGGAGGGACTGGAAGGAAAAGTATGTCTCTTTGCAGATGACACAAAGATCTGTAACAGGGTTGATACACAAAGGGGGGGTGGAAAGGATGAGAAGGGACTTGGTAAGGTTGGAGAAATGGTCAAAAGTATGGCAGCTTAGAGTCAATGCAAAGTAATCCACCTGGGAAACAAAAACCCAGGGGAAGAGTACACAATTGGGGGGGGGGGGTACTAACAACAGCAAAAATGGAAAGGGACCTGGGGGTAGTCATATCAGATGACCTAAAGGTAGGCAAGCAATGTGAGAAGACAGTTAGGAGGGCTGGGGACATATTGGGATGCATAGGGAGAGGCATCACCAGTAGAAAACCGGAAGTTGTTATCCCTCTGTACAGACAGTTGGTGAGACCCCATCTGGAGTACTGCGTGCAGTTCTGGAGACCACATCTCCACAAGGACATAGACAGGATGGAGACAGTCCAGAGGAGGGCAACCAAAATGGTGCAGGGTCTGCACCAGAAGCCATATGAAGAGAGACTAAAGGAGCTTAATATGTATACCCTCGAGGAAAGGAGGGAGAAAGGGGGACATGATAGAATTTTTTTTTTTTTTAATACATACACGTTATACTCCTTTTGTCTCTGGCTGCCCCCTTCTAACTGACCCTCCAAGCCCCGTCACCCCAGAATCACCGGGACTTACCTTTCTGCCCAGTCCGGGTGCGGAGCCTGTGAAGGGTTGGGCCATCATCCTGCAGCCGGAGGGATTTTCCACCATTTTTCTCCCATTTCCCCTGCTGGGGCACACACAGCCTGACGTGCGTGCATGGAGGCGTGCACACATCTGTGGAAGTCCTGCAGCATCCTCCCTTCCGCTTGTACCCTCAAACCCACACTACCCTCTGACCTCCACCTGGGGGCAGTGTTCTTCGGGAGCGCCAGTCCTCCCTCCCCGGGAGAGGAGAGCTGTTCTCCAGATGCTCGAATCTCTCCCTCCCCTACGAACCCCTGGCAGCCCGGCGCTGCTCCCAAAACACAGGTCGCCGGCGTAGGTGGCATCCAGTGCCTCAACCCTAAGCACCACAGGGCTGACCCATGATAGAAACTTTCAAGTACCTCAAGGAATCAACAAAGTCCAAGAGGTAGCATCTTTCAGAAAAAAGAGCGTGCAAGAATAAGGGGCACAATTTAAAGATTGAGGGGGATGGCTCGGGGGTAACATGAGGAAGTATTTTTTCATGGAGAGGGCGGTGGACGCATGGAACAGCCTTCTTGAGGAGGTCATGGGGTCAAAAACAGTGGGGGAATTCAACAGGTTGTGGGGTCAAAAAGAGTGGGGGAATTCAAGAATGCTTGGGGCAGACATAAGGCAATTCTAGTAGGGGGGTAGGAGAAAGTAGGCTGTTGGCTAACTAGGATCTGCAGCTTATCCAACAGGTAGGGAAATGGACAGATTGAGTGGGCCAAGCAGTCCTTATCCACTGTCAAAGTCTATTTTTCTATGAGGAGGGCTGATACTTAAAATACCATCCCCATTGCAAATCTAATGAACTTCCACTGGGACAGAGTATTTAAACATAGAGGCAGACCTCTTTTAGGTACTATATCAAGCACAGGAACTTCATCACTGCACAGTCTGAATGTTTGTCCTCATCATTTCCAACTTGAACTTCACAGGAACACAGGCTCCCCCCCCCCTTTTCTGCCTAGTCCATACCAGGGTTTTATTTAACACCAAAAATTGATTAGCGTTTTGCTCATGAAAGTGCTAAAACATTGTGAAAATGCATAGCACTTGCCTCACTGTGTTCAACAAGCATAACACTTCTAGAAAACCTATATAAATACTTTCTGTACAGTTAGCATTGTCCCAAGAAAAAAACTGCTAATCAATTATTTAAAACCCTGCATACTCATCTCCCTTTATTTGTCTCTACCCCCTCTGAGCCCTCCATACCATGCCCCCCACTCACACCTACCCAACCTACTCCCATACTCACTCTACACTTCCTGCTCACCCTGTTCCTACCAACTACCCATTGTCTCCCCTAGCCTCCATACTTTCCCCAATGTCTATTCTAGTGATTCTTAATTACTACAATCTCTTCTCCACTCCCCCACAACTTCCTCCCCCACTCACCCATGCTTCTCACTCTAAAGCTCCCAAACTAGTCCACACTTTTTCCAAACTACTTATCATCCTCCTCCTTATCTCTGCAAGAGACACAGAATCAAACCCTGATCTGGCCCCTCCGCTCACCCCGCACCTTCCTAAGGGCTTAAAAATTGTCCACCTCAATATTCTAATCCTTCTCCCCAAACTTGCTCTCCTGCAGCCAATCATGCTAGACTTACAGCTGGATATCATGGTGCTTTCTGAAACCTGGCTCTCCCAGAAAATTCCGGATGCCACCCTCGCAACTCCAGGTTACTCTCTCATAAGACAGGACAGACCTACCAAGGGTGGAGGTATCGCAAAGTTTATCTCATCTAACCTTCAATAGTCTCCTATCCTGTCAATCTCTTTCCCCTCCCAATAAGAACTCCTCTTAATTAAGCTATCTCTTCCCTTTCCACTGCCCATATTTATTGCAGGCATTTATTGTCGCCCTAGTCTCCCATCAGCAACCATAACAGATCTCATTACAACTATCACCTCTCATACCACCTCGGATGAGCTTTACCTTTTAGGTGACCTAAATGAGGACTGGACCTCATCTGCCAACTCCGCTATACTCTCCAAAGTAAAATCCCTAAATCTGGTACAAGTAATTACCTCTCCTACCCGGCTGAACCACAGATCCCAAAAACATACTCTGATTGACTGGGCCCTCACTTCTCATCCCCACTGTGTAATTGACTCTGGCATTCTCTCAGACTCCCTTAACATAGAAACATACATAGACTTTGACGGCAGATAAGGACCACTTGGCCCACCCAGTCTGCCCATTTCCCTACCTACTGGATAAGCTGCAGATTCTAGTTAACCAACAGCCTACTTCCTGCAACCCCCCACTATAATTGCCTTATGTCTGTCCCATGCATGTTTGAATTCCTCCACTGTTTTAGACACCACAACCTCTCCAGGAAGGCGGTTCCATGCGTCCACCACTCTCTCCGTGAAAAAGAATTTCCTCACATTACACCTGAGCCGTCCCCCCCTCTAACTTTAAATTGTGCCTCCTTGTTCTTACACATCTCTTTTCTGAAAGATGCTACCTTCCTGGACTTTGTTGATTCCCTTGAGGTACTTAAAAGTTTCTATCATGTCCCCCGTCCCTCCTTTCATCAAGGGTATACATATTAAGCTCTCTCAGTCTCTCTTCATATGGTTTCTGATGTAGACCCTGCACCATTTAGTTGCCTCCTCTGGACTGCTTCCATCCTGTCTATGTCCTTGCGTAGATGAGGTCTCCAAAACTGCACGCAGTACTCCAGATGGGGTCTCACCAACTGTCTGTATAGAGGGATAACCACTTCCTTTTTCTACTTGTGTGCCCCTCTATGCATCCCAGTATGCCCCTGGCTTTCCCTACTGACTTCTCACATTGCAAACCCACCTTTGGTCATGGATATGACTACACCCAGATCCCTTTCCATTATTGTTGTTGTTAGTACCTCCTGCTATTGTGTACTCTTCTCCTGGATTTTATTTCCCAGGTGCATTACTTTGCACTTCTTTGCATTGAATCTAAGTTGCTATATGTCTGACCATTCCTCCAACCTTGCCAAGTCCCTTCTCATCCTTTCTACCCCCGTGTATCAACTCTGTTACAGATCTTTGTGTCATCCAAAAGAGGCATACCTTTCCTTCCAGACCCTCTGCAATGTCACCTATAAGACGTTAAAGAGGACTGACCCAGTACTGAGCCCTGAAGTACTCCACTAGTAACCCCTTCTTCAGAATGTGTTCCATTCACTATTACCTTCTGTGTCCTGTTGTGCAGCCAGTTTTCATCAGACTACCACCCTGGGACCCACTCCCAGGCTGGCTAACTTGATTATTAATCTTTATGCGAGACTGTGTCAAATGCCTTGCTAAAGTCTAGGTAGGCCATATCCACAGCCCCTCCCTGGTCTATTACTTTGGTCACCCAGTCAAAGAAATCGATTAGATTTGTCTGACATGACCTTCCTGCTGTGAATCCATGCTGCTTTGGGTCCAGTGCCCGCTAGCCTCTAGGTACTCAAAATTCTTTCTTCAAGTGATTCATCATTTTCCCACCACTGAGGTCAAACTAACAGGTCTGTAGTTTCCTGCTTCTGCCTTGCTCCCACTTTTGTGAAGGGGAATCACATCTGCCCTCCTCCAGTCCTCAGGTACCACCCCATCTTTCCATGATTTGTTAAAAAGTGTGGTTAGTGGTGTCACTAGGTCCTCCCTTAGCTCTTTTAGGATTCTAGGGTGAATCCCGTCAGGCCCCATTGCTTTGTCCACCTTGAGCTTTAGGTGTTCTTTCAGTACTCTTTCTTCTTTAAATGGACTGGTATCAACCCCACTATCCAGAGTGCTTCTACTGTTTGGTTTAGGTAACTCCTCCTCTTCTTCTTTGTGAATACTGAGCAAAAGTATTCATTCATTATCTCTGCCTTTTCACTGTCTCCTCTGCCCACCTCCCTCTCCTTTATTAATCTTCCTATCCTCCCTTAACCTTTCTATGTTCCTAATGTACCTATAAAAGGTTTTATCCCCTTCTTAACTGAGTTGGCTATCCTTTCCTCGGTTTGGGCCTTTGCTTTTCTGACTGCCTTCCCCACTTCTTTCTGCTTTAATTGATACAGTTCCCTGTCGTGCTCTGTCTGTGATTCCTTATACTTTTTGAATGCAGCCTTTTTCTCCTTAACCTTCCCTGACACTTCTTTTGAGAGCCATAGTAGTTTTTTATTCTGCTTAGCAACCACCACATGATTTACTGCATCTGCAAAGTCCATCAGCATAAAGCCCCCCCTAAATTGATCCATCTATGCTCCTTCCACTCCCTAAACTTAGCTCCCCTTCTAAATGATCTGTGCCAAATAAACAGGTCCACCCTCTCCTCGGAAACCTCCATCGATGCTGCCCTCAGCAACTTCCACTCTAAATTCATGGACATTTGGGATCGTCATGCTCCCACTAAACTAAACATGGTCAAAGACTTCCACCTTCCCTGGATTACTGCCGAACTGCTGGCGTGTATGCATGCCACAGACCAGGCTTGGAAGGCCTACATACAATCCAGAACACCCACTCTCCTACTTCATTACAGGCAACTGCAAAATGCTTGTACGAAGGCCACTAGATATGCCAAGGCAGACTTTTTCTCCACATCTTTCCATACCAACCTAAACCATCCTTCCAAATTTTGGAAGGTAGTCAAATCTCTCTTCTTGATCCCCTCCAGTCCTGTGATCCCAGCTCTTGCCCATGGTAATGCAACTATCGCTGGTCCGCCGACAGTCGCAGCTACTTTCAACACTTTCTTCACATCTTGTGCCTCCTCGTTACTCTCCTCCCTTCCCACTTGCCCGCCTGTCTTCCACACTCCCTAGCTGTCCCCAACCCCCTCAACTCCAATCAATTTTCATTCTCTCCTATAACACCAAATGATGCCCTTAAGGCCCTCCCAGCCTTAAACCCCTCCAAAGGTAAGAGCCCAGATAGACCTCAACTTGCTCCACCTCTCCGCACCTGCTGCAGTCACTCCACTGGCCTCTCTTCTCAACCTATCTTTTACCCTGCTATCAGTCCCCGCCACTTGGAAACATTCTACAGTCATTTCCCTTCCCCAAAGGTGGTGATCCCACCTCCCCAAGGAATTACTGCCCTAGCTACCTACTCCCAATCCTAGCAAAGCTTCAGGAACACATTGTCTTTGTCCAACATACCTCCTATCTTGACTCCACTTTGTTTTTCACACCATTCCAGTCTGGCTTCCGCAAGTCCCACTCCACCACCACCACCTCCATTATACTGGAACAGCCTCACAGACTCCATACTCTCCAAGATGGATCTGGGTCACGTAACCGCGGCCATATTTGTTGATCTGGCAAAAGCCTTCAACACAGTGTCCCACACTCTTCTCCTCCAAACACTGGCTGAGGCTGGGTTAAACCCCTCCACCACAGCTTGGTTTCACTCCTACCTGACAGGCAGAACCCAATCTGTCAAGATTGCCTCCTCCCTCTGCGCTCCACTCCCTATCACCACTAGTGTCCCACAGGGCTCTGTTCTTGGCCCAATATTATTTACCATTTTCCTTAATGACCTCCCTTCTGCCTGCTCCACTTCCCAAATCCATATGTATGCAGACAACACCGTCCTCTACACATCTAGCAACTCTCACACTGATGCCCAGACTAGACTGCAACAGGACTTCACCAAGGTTCAGAAACTGCTCCAGTCAAATCAACTGTTCCTGAACACTAAAAAGACTGTCTCCATGTCCTTCAGCACCAGACAGAGGCTTGCTACCCTTAAATCCCCTCCAGCGTTCCACACACTGGATGGTACTCTTACAGAGAATGTCACTTACTTCAGATATCTTGGGGTCTTGCTAGATCACCATCTGGACTTTTCAGCACATGTGGATGCCATCCATAAAAGCCTACACCCCAAGCTTGGTGCCTTATATAGAAACAAGGGCTGCATTCCTCCATCAGCTTGTCACGCTATTGTGCAGTAAATGATCCTTCCCACCTTTGACTATGCAGATATAGTTTACAGTGCTGCCCCCAAAACTACTCTGGCCAGACTGGACACCCTTTTCAATTTCTTCTGCTGCTTCATATTATCCAGCCCCCTTCACACTCACCACTGCAGTCTTTACAAAGCCACATCCCTCCCCTCACTGGAATCCAGACATCTGGCATATTCTGCTACTTACATGGCTAAAATACTGGTCTGGGAATCTCCCCTCCTATCTTTCCTCTGTCATCTCTGCTTCATCACCGGGTTCATATTCCCTTCAGAACACTGACTCTCGTTCATTCGCTATCCCCCACTGCATCACCACTGTTGGTCAATCCGCCTCTTCCTACCGCTGTCCTAAACTTTGAAACACCCTCCCCTCCAATATCTATTATGTACCTTCACCCAAGGCTCTCTCTTCCCTCCTCCATGAGTTTGCATCCCACTCCTCATGCCAAACCTTCTGACCCCTTTCCGAAGTTCTGAATCACTTAAAGCCTTTGCCCCATATCTAATCCCCTTGGCCTTGTTGCAGTTGTTCTGCCCAACACAGCACTTGAGATTATCTCCAAAATGCTCACTGACTACTTCCCAGTACTCTCCAGTATACGTTGGTATTCACGGGATTCACAGGCTCCAGGCTGCACTCATAAGAGTGGGCCCAAGGATGAACCGGGGAACTACAGACCAGTGAGCCTTACTGCAGTTGTGGGAAAACTGATGGAGACAATCCTCAAGGAAAGGTTGGTGCAATTTCTTGAGGATAACAACCTCCAGGACAGTAGGCAGCACAGGTTCGTCTCAGGCAGATCCTGCCAGACAAACTTGGTTGATTTTTATGACTGGGTTATGAGGGCACTGGACAGGGGGCATGTGGTGGATGTCCTCTACCTAGATTTCAGCAAGGCCTTTGACTCGGTGCCACACGGTAGGCTGACCTGCAAGTTCAAGAGTCTGGGAGCAGGGAAGAAACTGGTCAGATGGGTCGAGAACTGGCTGCAGGGTAGACAGCAAAAGGTTGTAGTGAGGGGGGAGGCATCTGAACCCAGGGCAGTAACAAGTGGTGTACCACAGCGCTCGGTGCTGGGACTGGTTCTGTTTAACATTTTCCTAGCTGACATTGCAGTAGGGATTAGGAGCAAGATCAGTCTCTTCATAGATGACACAAAGATCTATGCCAAGGTAGATGGGGGGAGCCGGGAGCAAAAGTACTTTAGGAGGATTTGGCAAAACTGGAGGAATGGTCTCACACTTGGTAGCTTGGTTTCAATGCCAAGAAGTGCAAAGTGATACGTGTAGGAGGCAAGAACCCAGGACACAATTACTGGCTGGAGGGTGTCCCATTAACAAAATTCAAGGAGAAGAAGGATCTGGGAGTGCTGGTAACCGGGGAGTTGAACCACTCTGCTCAGTGTAGGAAGGCAGCAGCGAAGGGAAATAGTATGCAAGGTTGCATAGCAAGGGGGATTACTTCCAGGAATGGGGAGGACATCTTGCCTCTGTACAGGTCCCTGGTGAGACCACACCTAGAGTACTGAATGCAATTCTGGCACACCTACTTGAAAAGGGACATCAAACTACTGGAGGGGGTACAGCGCAGGGCAACAAAACTGACCCTGGAGTTGGGGGACAGACCATATGAGGAGAGACTGAAAAAGCTCAATATGTATACCCTGGAGGAAAGAAGAGAGAGAGAGGGGGGATATGACTGAGACCTTCAAGTACCCGGCAGGTTTGAACAGAGTTGACATCAGGTGTATGTTCAGTCTAAAGGGCGGAAAGGAAACCAGGGGACACTCTATGAAGTTGGAAGGGGACAGATTCAAGAGGGAATAGAGGAGGCATTATTTCACAACAAGGGTGGTGGCAGGATGGAACGTTCTGCCAGAGGAAGTCGTATCGCTGCAGAGTGTTGGGGGCTTCAAGAGGGGGTGGGACAGATTCAAGAGGAGGATACAAACTGGGAGGGGGAGTGAGATGGAGGGGCAGCTGCAGTCAAATGGACTGAAGTGCTGCACACTCGAGCAGACTAGATAAACCGAATGGCCTGTATCAGCTGCCAATTTCTTATGTTCGTATGTTCATAGGTACTGTAATCATTGATCACTTCCTTGATAGTAACTGCTTATGTTTCTTCTGCTCATCTGTATTTTGACCATTGTACTTCAACTTGTTGTACTCCACTTACTGTATCCTTATGTATCTTTATTTTACCCACTATGCCCAAAAAATTGTATCTTGCACTGCTGTACGTGTACCTCCACTTCCCCTTACCCCCAGGATGTATCTGGAAATGAGCAATACTGCTCAGTATGCCTTCCTGGTAAAACACTAGAATAAATAAATGATAGAACATAAACGCTTAGCCACGTGAGGTACAGGATGGGTCTGAAGCCTCCTGTCCTCCGTAAACCCCCTGGCCTCTCTCTCTCTCTCTCTGGTCGTGGAACTGCTACAGCTGTCCCTCAATCCAAGAGCTTCTTGATGGAAGCCTACACCTCCATTCTTCTGACTATCTCCTTCAGTAGAAAGGAGGACACCTGAATAGAAGGTAGGTGGAGGGGGGAGATGTGGATAAAAGTCAATGAAATAACCTGCTCAGATGACCTTGCATAACCATGTAATCTGGCACCTAGGACACAACTCTCTGGCAGGGCTGACAGGCCATTAGAACTGAAGCTTCTTTCCTTGCCCCTTGTGGACACATCCAACTTGCCAAGACTTAGAAAGGAACTGGGAACTCAAATTTCAGGCTCTGGTGCCCCAAAGGGACTGGTTAGACCAAAGGTACCAATGTTTCTCTTAAATCCAGAGCTTCCCCTGCAGTTGTCTCCAGGGGAACCTGAATCTTGTGAGTATCCACAAAATATTTAACCAGTTTCTTGTAGGACTCTCTGAACAATACTGGGTACCAGAAAAGCAGTTACAGTAGGTGGCCCTTGGATGTTTGGTCAGCCATCTATGTCTTATAGCCAAATATTATAACTGGCAAGGATGGACTCTAAAACTGAACTGAATGCTAGTGAAACAAGGATGGAATATGCATCCCTCATGAATGCCAGAACCTGAGACAGATTACACTGTCTCTTCCTGATCTTTTATCCTTTCATTTACCTCTATCAAAGGCCTTGGGCAACCCCCTAGCCAGTCTGTCACTGTTATGGACATGTACACTAAATAAATAGCTACCTTCAGGAACACAGCTGCTAGGTCATGGGATCTGCAGGTAATCTCATTCAGCTCATTCTTGTGAGGGTCCATTGGAGGCCCCGTGGCCCACTACTGGTAAGGTGGACCTCTGAATCAGGCACACAAGCACTCAATCTGGGGCCATAAACACAGAAAAATGTTTCCAGTTGTGCCTGGGAAAACTTGAACACCTTTAATAGGAGTCTAGGAGAAGGCCACGGGCACAGCAGTAGACCTGGGGTCAAGAATGAGCCCAGGTTGTTGCAGGGTCAGCAAGAGAGGACGTTTAAGAGTCCCAAAGGACATGTGCATCTTCGTGGATGGAAGGAAGCTGGACAAGGACCACCTGGGGGCCAGTCAGTGTATATGGAAAAAAGGGAAGGAAATCTTCCAACTTTAGGATGCGGCTGCCACTGAGCAGTAGATTGCACATTTGCAGCCACCATTTGGAAGTGAGTGGGGGAAAAGCTCCCAGTCTAGCAGGATGATGCCTGGCTCATCCAGGCCTCATGCTGCCAGTCTGCCCAGCACAAAGGATACTGCATCAAACAAGTGTCCACCTTTCTACTGAAGGAGATATGCAAGTAGGGGTAGGGACAAGCCTCATTTAATTATACATCTTGGGACGAACGACCTGGCTGACAAGACAGTAGACATAGTCTTTCGGATGAGATGTTAAAACCGAGGTCCCATCTGCCTGGATTGGTAGTAGTTCAGGTGGATGTTAAAGATCCCATGGCACCTATCGAAAAGAGTAGGGAAATTTCCCCAGTGTCCTGGCCAAATTTCCCTCATTCAGTAAAAATACCACCAACAGCTTAATCTGGTTCAAGATCAGTTGGCATTCATCTGTATCCCCCTCCCCCGGGTCGTGCCTGAAAATAGGCAGCATTTGTCTAATGCGCTTACCCGGTCAACAAAAACTAAATAAATAAATAGTCCAGAGGAAGTTTGAGGAACTAGGACAATTATGTGAGGAGGCAGGAAGATCAGTAACTTTTTCAGAGATACTTCCAGTGCCCAAGGCAAGCACAAGAAAAAATTACTCACCTTAGTAATGTTGTTTCTTCTAATGGAGTCTTGCTGTATTCTGACAATAGCAGCGAGTCCCAACCTTCGAACAGCCCCGGAGATGAAAGAGTTAACTTTCCATGCCAGGCATGGAACGCTGAGCTCGAGCTCGGTTGAGACCCTGTCTGTTGCTGTTTGAACTCAAACCGTCAGATCTTTATGAGCTAAACCCACTGAGGTCCTGTGTGGAAGCTGTAAACCTACACTAGCCAACTGGCTACTAACATAAAAACACATTTTTTGGTCCCAAAACAAAGACTCAAGTCAGGAAACCCAAAAAATGAAATAAAAACAACACCCACTTACCGAAAGAAAGAGGGTGATAACAAAAAAGGTGGGGCACCTCCTGAGTGCCAGCACTGCTACTGCCCACTCACATCCCAAAAACAAAGGTTCTGAGAGGGGAAGGCAGGGGGGGAGGTCAGAATACAGCAAGACTCCATTAGAAGAAACAACATTACTAAGATGAGTACTTTTTTCTTCAAACAACATGAAGTCTTGCTGTATTATGACAATAGCAGACTACCAAGCAGTACCTCCATGGAGGAGGGACAGAACCTACTTAGGAAATAGGCTCTGAAGCACAGCTGTGCCAAACCGAGCATCACTCCAAGCCTGGATATCCAGGGAGTAATGCTTGGTAAAAGTGTGAACTGTTTTCCAGGTAGCTGCTTGACATATCTCTAAGAAGGAATATCCCTGGCAGCAGCCAGGAAGCAAGCTGTACCCTATGGATGCACCAGGAAGACTGTGGATGCACCCGAGAGAAGACTGATGACAACTGTCACAGGAGGCCCACAGGAAGGAGGCAGAGGACACCACAGGAAAGGAAGCAGCTCCTGGTGGGGGACTCAGTTATTAGGGGGATAGAACTGGGGGGAGCAGGGAAAACTGAAGTAAGGTGCCTGCCTGGTGCCATGGCTTGGAGGGACAGGAAGCGCATCCTCAGGATCACGAGAACAGCTGCAAGGGAGTCCGAGCTGGACATCATTGTCCACCTAGGGACAAATGACTTGGCTCATCATGAGATCAGAGCAGTGCAGGAGGACACTGCAGAGTTGGGGAGGGGCCTAAGACAAGTAGCACACACAGTATCCTTCTCAGAGGTGCTGCCTGTCAATGGCATGGGGGAGGCGAGGGTAATTAGCACCATGCAGTATAATGAATGGTTGAAAAAATGGTGTGGAGCACAGGGGTTTGGCTTCATTGGGGACTGGGGTTCCACCTGGAGGGACACCAGCTAATACTGGCAGGATGGTCTGCATCTGTCCAGGAAGGGAACAAGCCTTTTGAGCAATCGGTTTAAATGCTTCATTGGCAAACTTTTAAACTAGTCAAAGGGGGAGGCACTGATAAGCAGCAGGAAAATCCCAGCCTCTCCTACAAAACAGGGTACTAAATGAGAAAAAGACCGAGGTAGAAAGGTCAGTGGGGGATGCTGCAACAGAAGGTAAAGCCATCAAAAAATGGAGAGCAATGAGTACCAATGCCCGTAGTCTGGGTAACAAGCTTCCTGAATTAGTGGCCTTGATGGAGAAGGAACATCTGGATATCGTGGCAGTCACAGAAATATGGTACACACAAAACCATGACTGGGACAAAAACATACCAGGATACACTATCTACAGGAGGGACATGGAGGGTAAAAGAGGAGGAGGAGTAGCTCTTTACATAAGGGAAGGAATAAAAGCAACAGAACAAAAGTGTAAACAGGGAGGAGAAGAAGCACTGTGGGTAAATTTGGAGACAGGCAGTGGCACCACAATCCGCACAGGGGTTGTATACAGACCCCCTTTCAGGGGGAGGAAATGGATAAGGAAATGATAGAAAGCATACTTAGAATGGCAGAAAAAGGGGAGATAATGCTGATGGGTGATCTGAATATGCTAGATGTTAACTGGAGTGCAGTTGCAGCAGCCACTTCGAAGAGTGGAGTTATTCCAGATGCCCTACAGGGGGCATGCCTTAGACAACTAGTATTGCAGCCCACTCGAGAGGGAGCAATCTTAGACCTGATTCTCTCAAATGGAGATGGAGAGAGGATCACAGATGTAGAAGTGGGTAGCCATTTGGGAATTAGCGACCATCGAACAGTATGGTTCACAATAAACACAGCAATAGAGTCAAGCCATACAAAGGCAAAAGTACTGGACTTTAGGGGGGCTGACTTTGCCAAGATAGGTGAGTGCCTAAGGAATGCACTAGCAAATGGCCAGGAAGGAGGGGTGGAAGAACAATGGGGAATAATAAAAACTGCCATCACAGAGGTAACGAGCCTTTGTGTGAAGCAAATAAACAAAACAAAACGATGTAAGAAACCACTATGGTTCTCAAAGGAAGTGGCAGTGAAGGTTCAAGAGAAAAAGAAAGCATTCAGGAAGTACAAGGAATCACAGAAGGAGCAGGACAGAGAACTGTATCAGTTGAAGCAAAAGGAGGCTGGGAAGGCAGTCAGAACAGCAAAGGCCCAAACCGAGGAAAAGATAGCCAACTCAGTTAAAAAGGGGGATACAACCTTTTATAGGTACATCAGGGAGCAAAGGAAGACCAAGGGAGGGATAGTGAGGCTTAATAAAGGGGACGGAGTGTGGGCAGAGGGAGACTGTGAAAAGGCAAAGATACTAAAAAAATATTTTTGCTCAGTATTTACAAATGAAGAGGGGGAGGTACATAAAACAAACAGTAGAAACACTCTGGATACAGAAGTTGATACCAGCCCATTTACAGAAGAAAGGGTTCTAAAAGAACTCTTAAAACTGAAGGTGGACAAAGCAATGGGGCCTGATGGGATTCATCCCAGAATTCTTAAAGAACTAAGGGTAGAACTAGTGACACCACTGGCTACCCTTTTAACAAATCATGGGAGGATGGGGTGATACCCCGAGGACTGGAGGAGGGCAGATCTGATTCCCCTTCACAAAAGTGGGAGCAAGGCAGAAGCAGGAAACTACAGACCTGTTAGTTTAACCTCAGTGATAGGGAAAATAATGAAATCACTTCTGAAGGAAAGAACTGTGGAGTATCTAGAGGCCAGAGGGACACTGGACCCAAGGCAGCATGGATTCACAGCGGGAAGGTCAAGCCAGACGAATCTGATAGATTTCTTTGACTGGGTGACCAAAGTAGTAGATCAGGGAGGGGCTGTGGACATGGCCTACCTAGACTTTAGCAAGGCATTTGACATAGTCCCACACAAAAGATTAATATACAAGTTAGCCAGCATGGGAGTGGGTCCCAAGATGACAGCCTGGGTAAAGAATTGGCTAGAGAATAGGACACAGAGAGTAATAGTAAATGGAGTCCACTCAGAAGAAAGGAGGGTTACTAGTGGGGTACACGAGGATTCAGTATTAGGACTGGTCCTCTTCAATGTCTTTATAAGCTGACATTATGGAAGGACTAGAAGGAAAATATGTCTCTTTGCAGATGACACTAAGATCTACAACAGAGTTGATGCACAAGGTGGGGTGGAAAGGATGAGAAGGGACTTGGCAAGGTTAGAGGAATGGTCAAATGTATGGCAGCTTAGATTCAATGCTAAGAAGTGCAAGGTAATGCACCTGGAAAACAAAAACCCAGGGAAGAGTACACAATGGGGGGTGAGATACTAACAACAACAAAAATGGAAAGGGACCTGGGGGTAGTCATATCAGATGACCTAAAGGTGGGCAAGCAATGTGAGAGGGCAGCAAGGAGGGCTGGGGGGTTACTGGGATGCATAGGAAGAGGCATCACCAGTAGAAAACAGGAAGTTATTATCCCTCTGTACAGACAGCTGGTGAGACCGCATCTGGAGTACTGTGTGCAGTTCTGGAGGCCCAATCTCCGCAAAGACATAGACAGGATGGAAGCTGTCCAGAGGAGGGCAACTAAAATGGTGCAGGGTCTGCACCGGAAGACATATGAAGAGAGACTTTAGGAGCTTAACATGTATAGCCTTGAGGGAAGGAGGGAGAGGGGGGACATGACAGAAACTTTCAAGTACCTCAAGGGAATCAACAAAGTCCAATGGGACAGTCATAAGGCAATTCTAGGGTGTGGGGGTAAGAAGAAGTAGGCTGCTGGTTAACTAGGATCTGCAGCTTATCCAGTAGGTAGGGAAATGGGCAGACAGGGTGGGCCAAGCGTTCCTTATCTGCCGTCAAATTCTATGTTTCTATGTTAAGAGACATGTAGAAACCACAGGCTGGGAAACCGCATGAGTTTACCCCCCATAACAGTGACAAAAGACAAATGGCAAGTACTATCGGTGATGCTAGTAAAGGAGGGCAGGATGGGGGGGGGGGTGGAAGGTGGTTACCCTTAATGCTAGGAGCCTTGGGAGGAAAACTGCAGAGTTACAGGTGCTCAAGGCAGAGGGAGAGGTGGACATTGCAGCCATCACAGAAACATGGGCCACCCAATACAATGACTGGGACCTGTCTGTACCAGGGTACAAAGGAGGGGGTGTGGCACTGTATGTGAAGGAAGGACTGAAGTGTGAAAGGGAGGAAGGGGAGGACGGTAGTACGGAGTTACTTTGGATGCAAATCCAGGATTCCAAGAATAGGATTCTTAGAATGGGAGTGGTGTACAGGCCACCATCTCAGACGGAGGAGTTAGACGGGGAACTAGCGGGACAGATCAGGAGGACCTACAAGAAGGGTAGTGTGGTGATTGTGGGGGGCTTCAACATGCCAGGAGTGGACTGGAGTACCCCAACAACCAGGAACAGAAGGGAGCAGGTACTGCTGACTGCCTTCCAGGACAGCTTCCTGCTGCAAATGGTCAGTGAACCAACCAGGATAGGGAATACCCTTGACCTTGTGCTGGCAAATGGGGACTTTGTGAGAGAATATAGAAACATAGATTTTGACGGCAGATAAGGACCGCTTGGCCCACCCAGTCTGCCCATTTCCCTACCTAATGGATAAGCTGCAGATCCTAGTTAACCAGCAGCCTACTTCTTCCTACACCCACCCCCTAGAATTGCCTTATGACTGTCCCATGCATGCTTGAATTCCACCACTATTTTTGACTCCACAACCTCCTCCGGAAGGCCGTTCCATGCATCCACAACCCTCTCTGTGAAAAAATACTTCCTTAAATTACCTCTGAGCCGCCCCCCTTCTATCTTCAAATTGTGCCCCCTTGTTCTTGCACACCTCTTTTTGAAAGATGCTACCCTCTTGGACTTTGTTGATTCCCTTGAGATACTTGAAAGTTTCTATCATGTCCCCCCTCTCCCTCCTTTCCTCAAGGCTATACATATTCAGCTCCTTAAGTCTCTCTTCATATGTCATATGGTGCAGACCCTGCACCATTTTAGTTGCCCTCCTCTGGACAGCTTCCATCCTGTCTATGTCCTTGCGGAGATTGGGTCTCCAGAACTGCACGCAGTACTCCACATGGGGTCTCACCAACTGTCTGTACAGAGGGATAATAACTTCCTGTTTTCTACTGGTGATGCCTCTCCCTATGCATCCCACTATCCCTCCAGCCCTCCTTGCTGCCCTCTCACATTGCTTGCCCACCTTTAGGTCATCTGATCGACTACCCCCAGGTCCTTTCCATTTTTGTTGTTGTTAGTATCTACCCCCCATTGTGTATTCTTCCCTGGGTTTTGTTTCCCAGGTGCATTACTTGCACTTCTTTGCATTGAATCTAAGCTGCCATACATCTGACCATTCCTCTAACCTTGCCAAGTCCCTTCTCATCCTTTCCACCTCCTTGTGTATCAACTCTGTTGCAGATCTTTGTGTCATCTGCAAAGAGACATACTTTTCCTTCCAGTCCCTCTGCAATGTCGCTTATAAAGACACTGAAGAGGACCGGTCCTAATACTGAACCCTGCGGTACCCCACTAGTAACACCACTTTCTTCAGAGTGGACTCCATTTACTATTAGTCTCTGTGTCCTGTTCTCCAGCCAATTCTTTATCCAGGCTGTCATCTTGGGACCCACTCCCAGGCTGGCTAACTTGTATATTAATCTTTTGTGTGGGACTGTGTCAAATGCCTTGCTAAAGTCTAGGTAGGCCATGTCCACAGCCCCTCCCTGATCTACCACTTTGGTCACCCAGTCAAAGAAATCTATCAGATTTGTCTGGCATGACCTTCCGCTGTGAATCCATGCTGCCTTGGGTCCTGAGCCCTCTGGCCTCTAGATACTCAACAATTCTTTCCTTCAGAAGTAATTCCATCATTTTCCCTACCACTGAGGTTAAACTAACAGGTCTGTAGTTTTCTGCTTCTGCCTTGCTCCCACTTTTGTGAAGGGGAATCACATCTGCCATTCTCCAGTTCTCGGGTACCACCCCATCCTCTCATGATTTGTTAAAGAGGGTAGTCAGTGGTGTCACTGGTTCTACCCTTAGTTCTTTTAGAATTCTGGGATGAATCCCATCAGGCCCCATTGCTTTGTCCATCTTCAGTTTTAAGAGTTCTTTCAGAACCCTTTCTTCTGTAAATGGGCTGGTATCAACTTCTGTATCCAGAGTGTTTCTACTGTTTGTTTTAGGTACCTCCACCACTTCCTTTGTAAATACTGAGCAAAAATATTTGTTTAGTATCTCTGCCTTTTCACAGTCACCCTCTGCCCACCCTCCCTCCTCTTTATTAAGCCTCACTAGACCTCCCTTGGTCTTCCTCCGCTCCCTGATGTACCCATAAAAGGTTTTATCCCCTTTCTTAACTGAGTTGGCTATCTTTTCCTTGGTTTGGGCCTTTGCTGTTCAGACTGCCTTCCCAGCTTCCTTTTGCTTTAACTGATACAGTTCCCTGTCCTGCTCCTTCTGTGATTCCTTGTACTTCCTGAATGCTTTCTTTTTCTCTTGAACCTTCACTGCCACTTCCTTTGAGAACCATAGTGGCTTCTTACATCGTTTCGTTTTGTTAATTTGCTTCACACAAAGGTTTGTCACCTCTGTGATGGCAGTTTTTATTATTCCCCATTGTTCTTCCACCCCTCCTTCCTGCCCATTTGCTAGTGTATTCCTTAGGCACTCACCCATTTTGGCAAAGTCAGCCCTCCTAAAGTCCAGTACTTTTGTCTTTGTATGGCTTGACTCTATTTACAGTGGAGGAACTGCTGTCAGGGAGTGACCACCACTCAGTATGGCTCACATTGGATATGGGCAAGGAAGGAGTGGAATCTGGCACAATCTGGCACAAGAGTGCTGGAATTCAGGAAGGCCGGCTTTGGGAGGATGGGGGAAGTGGTAAAAGGGTACATGGCCAGAATTCAATCTAGTATGGACACTAACCAGAGGTGGGAGCTCATAAAGCTGGGGATAGTGGAGGCAACCAAAACCTGCTGCAAGGCCCAGAGCAAGAAGGCTAGGGCTAAGAAACTGAGCTGGTTGAGCAAGAAGGTCATGGAAAAGGTAAGGCGGAAAAGAGTTGCCTTTAGGAAGTACAAGAAAACAGGGATGGGGGAAGGACAGGGAAGAGTACTTGACGGAATCGAAGGAGGTGACAAGGGCAGTAAGGGAAGCCAAGGCATCTACGGAACTCAGACTGGCACAAGGCATTAAGAAGGGGGAGAAGGACTTCTTTAGGTACACCAGGGAGAAAAGGAGCTGTAAGGACCACATATTAGGGATTACAGAGGAGGGGGGTTGGGTGGAAGCAGGGTGTGATAAGGCAGAAGCACTAAATGAGTACTTCTGCTCAGTATTTACTAAAGAGAGAAGAGGGGGGTGACACCCAAGGGGGGAGAAATGGCAGAAACGAGGGGAGGTGGTGACAGGTGGGAAAATCTTGGAGGGCAGAGTTTGGGAGGGTTTGAAGACACTGAGGGTGGACAAGGCGCCAGGTCCAGATGGCATCCACCCCAGGGTACTGAAGGAGCTGGCAGAGGTCCTTGCATGGCCTTTGGCAGACCTATTTAATGCCTCACTACATTTGGGGTGTGTACCTCAGGAATGGAGGATGGCTCATGTGGTGCCCCTCCACAAGAGTGGCCCCAAGGATGAACCGGGAAACTACAGACCAGTGAGCCACACATCCATCGTGGGTAAGCTAATGGAGACTATCCTGAGGGAGAGGCTGGTGGCCCTCCTAGAGGCCAGAGGACAGCAGACAGCATGGCTTCATACGGGGCAGATCCTGCCAAACCAACCTGGTGGAGTTCTATGACTGGGTAACTAGACAACCGGACAGGGGCCATGCAGCGGATGTCCTGTATCTGGACTTCAGTAAGGCATTCGACTCGGTGCCACATGGAAGGTTGGGAAGTAAGTTAGTAGGCACAGGGGCGGGTGGGTGCAAAGCTGGTGAGATGGTAGGGAACTGGCTTCAGGGAAGGCAACAGAGGGTGGTGGTGGGTGGGGAGCTCTCACACCCAAGGGTAGTGACAAGCGGTGTCCCACAGGGCTCAGTGTTGGTACCAGTGTTGTTTGGGATATTCATTGCAGACATATTATTGGACATCAAGAGCAAGATCAGTCTGTTTGCTGATGATACCAAGGTAGGAGCGGTGGTGGATGACCTAGGTGGGTGGCAGGGACTGCAGGATGATCTGGCAAAGCTTGAAACCTGGCCAGACACCTGGCAACTGGGGTTTAATGCCAACAAGTGCAAGGTGCTGCATTTTGGGATAAAGAACCCAAGGAGGAGTTACCAGTTGGGGGGAGTGCAGCTAGCCCAGACAGAGGAGGAGAAGGATCTGGGGGTGCTCATTACAGAGTCAATGAACAACTCAGCACAATGTAGGAAGGCAGCTGCAAAGGCCAACAAAATGCTGGGTTGCATTGCAAGGGGTATATCTTTGAGGAGGGAGGAGGTGATTCTGCCACTGTATAGGTCATTAGTTAGACCGCACCTGGAGTACTGCATGCAGTACTGGCACCCGTATCTGAAGAGGGACATTAAGTTACTGGAGGGGGTGCAGCGCAGGGCCAACAAAGATGTTCAAGGGGCTGGGGGACTTATCATATGAGAGGAGGCTGAGGGAGTTGAACATGTACTCGCTGGAGGAGAGGAGGGACGGGGGGACAGGATTGAAACCTTTAAGTACGTGAAAGGAATAAACAAGACAGGTACAGAGGGGCTGTTCAAAGTAAGGGAGGGGAGGGACACCAGGGGCCATGATATGAGAATGGAGGGAGGAAGGTTCAGGAGGGAGATGAGGAGACACTTTTTTACAGAGAGGGTGGTGGCTGGGTGGAATGCATTACCTGGAGAAGCAGTATCCAGTAGAACAGTGGACTGCTTCAAAAGGGGATGGGAAAGGACAAGGGGGAGGGTCAGTGAAGGGGAAGGGTGGAAGGGAGGGCAGTTGCAGAATAAGGGGTGCTAGCTGCACATTTGAGCAGACTTGATAGACATCTAGGCCCTTATCTGCTGGCAAATTTCGTATGTTTGTATGGAGTTACCAGAGGGGAGTGCTGGCCCTGAAGATCACACAACCAGAGGAAAGGGTTCGACAGGTAAGGGGATCCTCTGAGGTTTGGTTAGGCAATGGACCTAGAAGGCTGCTGGACAGATAGCGCTTGATGGGTAGAAAGAGGAAAAAGAATAAATGAAAGAAAAAAAAACTAGGAGTCTTGAAGCCGAGTAGTATTCCCCAATAGTGTCCACCCCTTCAAATTTCTCTGAAGGTTGGAATGATTGGCGAAGATGCCCCCTGACTTGGGCCCCTCCTTAAACAAACTACCCATGGATTCAGTCATAGAAGAGTCCTACAGGCCAGAGTGTCTAAAAAAATGGCATTGAGAAGTCCAACAGATCAGGTGGACTCTATCACCAGAGAGGAGCTCCTCTGACTGGTACCCTCCATTCAAAAGAGCTTGAGATCAAGGAAACTGACTTCCAGTACTTTTATGCCCATTTTTGGTGAGCTGATGCTGGCCCAGCATTGATGCGAGCTCTGAGGAAAAGGCCCCCCACCAGACAACCACTCTGATTCCAGATCTGAAGCAGCTTCCTAGTTAAGCAATCCCCTACAGTATGTTTCTCACCACCAACACATCTATCCATAATGCACTCAGGATTCATGTAATTGTCACAACCTGGGACATGTCTCTCTCTCTCTCTCTCTCTCTCTCTCTCTCTCTCTCTCTCTCGTCTCTCTCTCTCTCTCTCTCTCTCTCTCTCTCTGTCTCTCTCTCTCTCTCATATCCCGGTGAGAAACATGGGCAAAGGGAGTGGACACTATCAATTACTTCACAGGTAGTATAGATCACCACTGCCACTCTGCAGGATATGGGGTCGAGGAGGAAACAACTTTATCACAATCCAGCAGCATGCAGTGCAGATGTAAACATTAGAAATAAAAGTGAATTGATATTACAGTAGAAGCCCCTTAACTGGGACGACCTGGTGACTGGCTTTTTGTCCCAATTAAGTGGACATCCCTATTATCATAAGTAGGCATTTTCCTATCATTTTGATGTAAAGTCTACCACAGCACTGTGCTGTACCTCATGGTCATGTTCGCGATTTGTTTCCTAATATACTCTCAACTGCCTACTTATAGCCAATCTCAAAAAATACATCCTGTTTTTTTTTTTTAAAACATCATAAGCACTGCAGAAGTTACACCTTTGCAGAAGAACACTGTGTTAGAGTGAAAGAGATTCGATTGGCGCTATTTAAAACTAGAGACTGGATACTGTGTGGTACATGCTGCTTAGGTAAAAAGGGGGGAGACAGCAAACTGTAGAGCTGGTGGGCCTAATTTTTTTTTTTAAAGCCGAAATCTATCCAGTGAGCGTCTCTGGTGCGGTGGATTACAGTGACTGTTTCTACTGAAAGCCAGTCTGGCAATGTCAGAGCTGAAGGATGTAAATAGACTTTTCAGTGAGACAACTGGGAGCAGCTGTGTGTTGGGCGAATATGGGGCTCAGGATACTAGATGTCATCCATCCCTGAAGTATGTGTGAGTAAAGTTAACAGTGCTATTCACACAGTCACACCTCACTCAGTGGCTCATCAGCAGGTCATTAGTCAGGACGGTCACTCCACAAGTAGGGGCAGGACAGCCCATTAAAAGCAGGCAGTGATACTGAATCATCCTGATAATCTGGCTTTCTCATCCCTATAAAATGGAGGGAGGAGACGTCATAGATATTAATAGCCACTTAATCGGTTCCCATCGGGACGTCCCAATAAAGCGGACGTCCCAATTATCCACTTCCCAATTAAGTGGCTTCTACTATATTAAGAACAACCATAAAATGAATTAGTAGACTACATTCAAGTGTCTGTTTACAGCTGTAGCAATGTCTGGTCAGCTCCCAAAGCTGCTCATTCAGGCCATGCTGAGAGGAGAAGGACTGGGATGAGGGGGTTGTAGTAATTCATCAGGTGAAGAATCCTGTATGAAACAGCTGTCTGCCCAGCAGCTTTCTTGCATCTAGGGGTGAGGAATATAAATTGATCAGCTTTCTTTAAAGGGGGGAGGGCATCGAACCAGTATGTAGAGATTAGAGAAGCATCATGCATGGGCCTTTTTCCATCTAATGATTGCTAGTTGAGCCGACCCCAAGGTATAAATGTTAACATGTTCTAACTGGGAACCACTGAGAGTGTGTAAGGAAGGAAGCAAGTAGCATTTGGGTATCTTAGAACTGGTGTCAAATGTTATGGTAACTGTCTTCTTTGCATTTAGCATCAACTTGCTAGAGTAGAACCAATTTTGTGTACTGTATTATCAAAATTCAGTTGAATTTGTGCCTCAAATTACTATTAATTTGGTCCACTGGCCTAAAGCACTGTGTTCTCAGCATACATATGAATGTGTGGGGAGCCAGAGAAAGTAGGGATGTCATTTAGAAATACAGAGAACACGATAGGCTGCAAGATAGGCCCAAGAATAGCACCTTGCGGAACACCAGTCTCAAGCCAGAGAGAATAGGAGCTGATCCACCTGTGTACCGCTTAGAAACAGACAGAGAGGTAGGATCTAAACAAGCCAGTTAAAGACTAAGGCAACCCTGTATCAGCTAACCTTTTTAAGGAGGCTAGGATGAGCAATTATGTTGGCGGCTTTCCCAGATCAACAAAGATAGTTCTTAGGAGGCCCTGGTTCATCCCTTGAGGGATGGAGGCAGTTAACCAAAAAAAAAAAAATCGAGGTAGTCAGAATTCTCCTTGAAACCAGTCTAGACTGGAAGGAGTTAAGGATGGAGGGTCCTTAAGGAATGAGGAGAGTTTGTATGAATCATGCATTTCTAAATTTTTACTAAGGCATGGAGAAGTGTGATAGGCTGGTAGGTTAAAGAGCAGCTGACACCTCCAGGACAACTTTACCAAAATGTAATATTTAGATGCAGTCCAGCTTGTATTTCACATTTATTACTGAGGTTATTTGCATGAGAACAGGATCTTTGCTCCTGAAAAGTTCATCTACTCCTGTTGCTGTCTCCTTACCTGAGGTCATACTGCACTGCTTGTGACATCACAGTTACTCCCATGGCAGCAGATTATGATGTCACCACACACAATTATAACTCAAAGTAGGGAGTCAGCTGTACAGGTAGATGCATTCATCGTGCATTCATGCAAATGTCCTTATTAATAAATACTGGAGAAGAGGAATCTTTAGAATATATATGGAATGGAAGCTGAATTATACCTAATTATGTTTTTGAAAGTTTTTTTAAGGCATCAGCAGCCTTTAAAGGGGAGCTAATGCTGCTAGCCTTAACACAAAGCAGACACAATCTCCCTCTTAAACCAAGAAACAGCTGTGGGACAAACATGCTTACTTCTTGCCATAAGGACAATATGGAGGAACATATCCCGAGGTAGTGCACCATAGAAGCAGCCCTTGTTTACATTTTAAGCAACTTGAGCTTTAGAGGGAATAAGAGCTTATACAGAGGTGATGGCCTGAATCCATCCAAGAGGGGATCCACAGTTCTCAGTGGATGGTTTAAATGCTACTTTGATGAACGTTTAAACTAGCCGAGGTCAGGCAGAAACTGCTCCCCCCCAAACAGGTTGAGATAGAATGTAGAGAGATCCTGAGGGATGAGAATCCCACCATGGCGCTAGTTAATCAAGAAAGAGGAGGGGTAGCAAAGGAGGAAGGAGGAACAAAGCACTCAGAAGAGAAGAGGGAGGAAGGGGGACCATAAGAAAAAAGGGGGACATGATAAGAAAAGAGCTAAACAAAATCGGGAAGGCTTGGTTTCCCTTACCTTACCTTACACTTGTAAGTCTATTTTTGCCCTTACAATAGTGTAAATGTTATGTTCCAATATGTAAAGCCTGTAACCCCATTGTTGGTGTACATGCAACATTTCAATATGTAAAGCCTGTAACTCAATTAACACTGTATGCTTTCTTTATTACTCAGCGTGTATGTATCAGGTTTTCTTTTATACTCTTTTGTTGTTACTATCAAACTTTGTATTTTGTACTTGTATTACGTGGTCCTTGACAGGACCTCCTTGTAAATGAGTGTGCTCAATGGAATTTTCCTGAAATGAACTTGAACTAATGCTAGACATCTGAGAAATAAGATCCCTGACCTAGAGGCCATGGTGGAGGCTGACCTGGATACTGTGGCCATTACGAAATCATGGTGCACTGACAACCATGACTGAGACATGGTCATACCAAGCTACACAATGTTCAGTAGGGACTGGGTAGGAAGCAAAAGGAAGGGGAGTGGCGTTTTATGTGAAAGAAAGCATAAAAGCAACAGAAATACAGGGAATTTGGTGGAGAGGGGGCACAGGTGCTGTGGGTCACGCTCAAATCGGAAAATGGATCCACTATTTGGACAAGTGAGATCTACAGGCCTCCGGGAAGGTTTCAGACAAAGAAATGCTAGAAACAACTGGCAAAATGGTGGAAAAGGAGGAGGTGTTGGTGGAGGACTTCAGTCTGCCGGATGTAGACTGGAGCCTCTCTGCTGCAGCTTCAGCTAGAAGCAGCGACATCCTGGACTCACTGCAGGGCTGTTCCTCAGGCAACCAGTCAGTGAACCCACTCATGATGGCACAATACTCGATCTGGTACTTACTAACAGTGTTGCAGATGTCAAGGTGGGAAGCCATCTGGGGATCAGTGATGATTGTACAGTGTGGTTCAACATAAGAACAGCTGTGAAATCCAACCACACAATGTTGAGAGTCCTGGACTTCAGAAGGGTTGATTTTATAAAGATGGGTGAATGCCTCAGGAATGACCTGGTAGAGGAAGATGACGGGGGGAGACGGGGGGAGTGGGCCAAACTAAAAGAGGGCATAGTGAAGGCAACAAACCTCTGTGTCAAGCAGATAAGAAAAAGTAAAAGAAAGAGGAGACCACTATGGTTCTCAAAGGAAGTAGCAGGAAAGGGGAAGGCTAAGAGAATGGCATTCAAAAAGTATAAGGAGACCCAGAGAGAGGAGGATAGGAAGATGTATCAGGAAAAACAGAGGGAGGCAAGCAAAGCAGTAAGGAGTGCAAAGGCGCAAACTGAGGAAAGAATAGCACAGGGAGTATCAAAAGGGGACAAGACATTTTGTAAGTACATTAGAAAAAAAGAAAACAAAGGGAGGGGTGGTATGGTTAAAGAGGGAGGGGTTGACTGTACAGAGGACGACGATAAAGAAAAAGCAAACATCTTTAACAAATACTTCTGCTCAGCGTTCACACTAGAAGGGGAAGGGTAGGGAAACACGCAACTTTGCTAGGAGGGAAACGATACTTGTCTGTTTTTTGAGGAGAGCGTCCAGAAGGCACTCCCTAACCTCAAGGTGGACAAGGCTATGGGGCCAGAAGGGTTACAGCCGAGGGTGCTGAGGGAGCTCAGGGAGGTACTAGCTGCACCTCTGACAAACCTATTTAACAGATCACTGGAGACCAGTGTGGTCCCAGAAGACTGGAGAGGGCAAATGTAGTCCCACTTTACAAAAGTGGTAGCAAGGAAGAGGCAGACAATTCTAGACACATCAGCCTGATACCGGTGGTGGATAAGTTAATGGAAATACTACTAAAAGAAAGGATTACGGAATATCTTGTATCCAGTGGATTACAGGACCCAAGGCAGCATAGATTCACAGAGGGGAAGTCATGCCAGACAAATCTGATAGATTTCTTTGACTGGGTGATTAAGGAGGAGCAGCAGACCTGGTCTACCTGGACTTCAGCAAGCTTTTCGACACCATTCCATACAGAAGACTGGTAAGCAATTTGGGTAACTTGGGGGTGGGTAGTAAGATGGTAACTTGGGTAAGACACTGGCTAGTGGATAGGATACAGAGGATAGTGGTAAACAGAATTTGCTCCAAGGAAAGAAGGGTGATCAGCAGGGTACCTCAGAGATCAGTGCTGGGACCAGTCCTCTTTAATGTCTTTATAAGTGACATAGCGGGGGAACTTGAAAGGAAGGTCTGTCTCTTTGCGGATGACACCAAGATCTGCAATAGAGAGCAAACTCTCAGGGGGGCTGGACAGAGATCTAAAAAGACTGGAAGAGCAGTCAATGGTATAGCAGCTGGGTTTTAATGCAAACAAGTGCAAAATAATGCACTTGGGCCATAGAAACCCAGGACCAAGTACTAAATTGGCAGAGTGATACTGACAAAGACCAAACAGGAAAGAGATCTAGGGGTAATCATATCAGATGATCTAAACATGGCCAGGCAGTGCGACACAGTAGTCGGAAGGGCTAGTGGAATGCTGGGGTGTATAGGAAGGGATATCACCAGCAGGAAGAGGGAGGTGATGCTGCCTCAATATAGAACACCGGTAACACCCCACCTTAAGTACTGTATCCAGTTCTGGAGACCATATCTCAGGAAGGACATAAAGTGAAGGAGGTCTACAGGAGGGCTACTAAAATGGTGCAGAGTCTGCATCAAAAGCCCTAAGAGGAGAGGCTACAGGAGTTAAATATGTACACCCTGGAGGAGAGGAGGGGGGGATATGACAGAGACCTTTAAATACCTCATGGGGTAAGGTACAGGAGATGGGTATTTTTCAGAAAAAAAGGAGCTCTAGAACAAGGTGGCTTGATATGAAGCTGGAAGGGGAAAATTCAGGAGTGATGTGAGGAAATACTTCTTCACAAAAAGGGTGGTGGATACCTGAAACAGCCTTCCAGCAGAGGTAGTGGGGGCGAAAACAGCGGTGGGATTCAAAAGTGCCCGGGACAGGCACAAGGGAATCATAGTGGTAAGAAAGGAAGAAGAGAATACACTGTAGATCAAGTAGAGTCTGCACAAAAGAAGGAAGGTTAACAAAAATGGGCACATTGGGAGGGCCCTGTGGTCCTTATCTGCCGTCACATTCTATGTGTCTGTGTAATAAATTTAATGGCTTTCTGAGGGGAGATATAAGCTCTGTGGTAGGTTCCATAGTGGGGTTCCACAGCACTGTTACGAAGAAGTAAATTTTTGGCCAGATCAGTTAAACACAGTCTTTCCTACACAGAGATGTTACAATTTAAAATTTTAACCCACTTTGAGTCACAACTCTGAAAACAGAGGAAGGGTGCCACCCTTCTTAATCTCTCGGTACAGATTCTATATAAGATAATGCTGAGAATGCCATTTCCTCAAGACGATTTGTAACCATGACGGCATATTCTTTATCTTGTTATTTTTGTTTTAATTTTTTGTTTCATTTGTTTATCCCCCTGCCTGCCCAAGCCGACCTCTCCTTCAGGCGGCCAAGCCTCCGCCACCACAGTCCTCCCGTGAGCTGTCGGCTGCTCCCTCAGGGTGCCATCCCCCCCAACCAACCCAATGTATTCCTTTCATCAGGGCCCCCCCCCCCAAGGTCACAACCTGGGTATTTCGGGGTTATCACAGCGACGGGAGGAGAGGCCGCCATCATCTGGATATCTTGGGCAGCCATTTTTCCAATTTTGTTTCCCCCCCCCGCCCAGTCAAAGACACACTGTGGTGTCCTGGCAGATCGCGCATGCTCCACGTGGTCACCCACGTCACAAAGCGCAATGTCAAGCCACCTGGAGCCGCCAAAGGGCGATTCCTCCTTGACCCTCCCCAGGAGGAGAGCGTCCAAAGGACACTCTTAATCCCTCCCTGCTGGCCATTACTCCTGTTGTCCCGGGCTCAGGCGCGAACCCGAGTTACCAGCGTGCCGGGCGATCCCTCCTCGTCTGGCACCATGGGGCCAGCTTTTTTGTTTTATTTGTAACAATATATTCTGCCTGGAGGTATTAAAAAAAATAGTGGCTGCAAAGCAGTACCTCAATTTTTAGGGTATCAAGTGATTTACAGTAATATGCTCATCCTGCAAAACATTACACAGATATACAAACCTAATAACCATTTTTTCCAAAATATTACAATTCTGCCTTGCAGGAAAGTAAGTTACTGTATACCCCATTAAGCACCAGGCACCACATACAGGCTGATTTGTAATATGCTTAACCCACAATAGTGAATAATGTGCTTAATCATGGGGCTGAAAGCTAGCCTGGTGGCACACCGGGAGCACTACCATTTGCAATGTCGACAACCTGGGTTCCAAAACGTGCCTGGGTCATCTGAAGGACAGCTGAGTGTCCCACTGGCAATCACCTCCACAGGGGGTTGGAGGAAGTATGGTCTCCACTGCAACACTGCCAACTTCTTGATCGCAGATGGCAGTGCAGCTGGAACTATCACGGGAGGGTGACGTCGGCAGCATGATGCAATGCATCAACAAGGTCTTCCTAATGTCAGAGGGCAGGACATGAAAACAGAAAAACCCTGACCGACACAGAAGGCTGTCTGATGCCCGTCGCAGGTCCTGCACTGCCAACTGGGCCTCTCTCATTGTAAACCAAAGCTTCAACACCATCCGGGGGGGGAGTAATGGCCTGGAGCCCAGCGGCCCTTCCCATGGGAGCTATCCATGGGGACTGGTGAGGCAGAGGTAATTCCCAGGGACAGTGGAGTGAGAGAGTTGAGTAAGACCCTATCCCATTTGTTATGCAGAGAGAGTTGAAAGCAAGGATCTGTTCTGTCCTCTCCTTTTCTGTCACTTGTCTGTCTCTGCCTGTCTGACCGCGCAATCACATTTTCTTGTGGCACCTAGGCACTGGCCACTCCGATGGTCCCACAATTTCCCCCGTCTCCCTTCCTTCACTTGCTGTTTCTATTTTTTCTTTCTCCCCTTGCATCTCTGTGGTGAAAAAGTCATGTGTGAATTTTTGTGTGACGCTATGATCCCTTGGTTTAAAAATGTATCTAGTTACTGTATGTTGTTTGAAATAAATTGCAAAAAGCTATTTGACTTTATTGGAACAAGAATAGTAAGGATTGGTTATGAGAATGATGATTCACTGTGAATTAATCCATGGTTGAAAATGAGGTCAAGACCAAGTGCCTCCAATGGCCCAACCATGGATTAATTCCACAGCAGACCCATCCTTTCAAGTGGCTTAATCCTCCTGTAACATGGCAATGATTGTATGACTAATATTCTCTGAATAAATGAGAACGGACAGACTGGTTTAGTTTTGGAATGCTTTATATTGAGCTGTTAAACACAGTGTACACACAGTACAAAACAATTGGAACACACCTATTGGAAGTATCGTGGCTGCTATTTAACTTTTACAAAAAATAGCTTTCATTACAAGTTTTAAGCTTTCTAACATTGAAACATCTTTTAAAAATTTTCAAAAACTTGCAGTGAACTTTCTATGCTGGATTCTTCGATTTTCATCTGTGTGTATTACAAGATATGGGTTGCACTGCATGATGGGACCGTGCTAGGGTAGATCTTCACGTTCTGTTCCTGCAGTTCCCTTGGCAGGCCATCAGATGGCTGTGAAACAATGCTAGCAGCACAGCACTGTTTTACTGCAGTTTTTGGATCAATTTCCAAATGTACTTAATTGAGCCAATCTGAAAAAACTTTCATAGACCAAGTACTATTTTTCTGAGTGTTAACTTCACATTTTTTCCCCTCTAAATTAGCTAGCTCAGCAGGAGATAGAATAACATGATGTTTACTGCTCTCACCTTTCAAATACCGTATTTCACTGTTTTGAAGCCGCGGCTTCAATTAGAATCTTTTATTTTGATGCAAGGCTTTAATTTGAGGGCGGTTACTATTCAAGGGTGGCTTATATTATTAAGCATTCGGTAATGTTTCCATCGTGGGCTTCCATTACTGTCATTTTGGCACCTTAGCGTTCGGAGACGGTAACTGTTGTGTAATGTAACTGAGCTGTGTTCATTATATCTCTTGCAGTTGACAGGAGTTGTTGTCAAGAGCAGAAGCTGTTAGTTCTGTAAAATGGCCAAACGTAAGTGATATGACTTGGATTTCAACCTCTCTGTGGTTAATAGGGCTGAGCGGGAGGGTAATCGCCCTGTAGCAGAGGCACTGAAATTTGACGAAAGACAGATCTGCGAGTGGCGGGTAAACAAGGAAAGGCTGCAGGCTATGGTCTCCGAGGTTGGCAGTTCAGAATTGAACCGCAAACGCAGATGGCTTCTCAGTGCTGGCCACAAGCCTTCTTATCCAACAGAAGAAGCAACTCTTGCTACTTGGATCTCGCTGCAGAGAGAGCAGCACCTGAGAGTTACCTGCAAAGCTACTGCCCAAACAGCCTCTGCATTGATCCACAACCCTGAGTTTAAGGTGAGCAGGGGATGGGTTGACCATTTCATAGTGCGTTGGGGTTTCACCATAAAACAGTGCACCACAGTGGGTCAGAGACTCCCGAAGAACCACCTGCCTTACGTCACAGAATTTGTTTACTTTTATGCAAAGCAGATATTGAACTTCAACATCCAATTGCAGTCCATCGGTAATATGGATGAGACCGCAGTGTGGGCTGAAATGCCCGGTGAGAAAACTGTGGCTGCTACTGGCGCTAAGTCAGTGCCTTTAATGACAACCGGCCACGAAAAACAGTGCATTACTGTATATTTGGCGGCAATGGCAGATGGCAAAAAGCTCCCTCCTTTTGTTGTACTAAAAGGCAAACATATGCCAAAGGAGGTGATTGGTGTTCAGGGGGTCCCTGTTGCACTTTCTGATAATGGCTGGATGAACGAGGCACTGACTTTAAAATGAGTTGATAGCATTTGAGGGGGCATTACTTTTAGCAAGCGTATGCTGGTCTGGGATACATTTAGGTGCCACATTTCACCACGTTAAAAAACTTCTTAAGAAGAAGAATACCATAATGGCAGCAATCCCCGGAGGGTGTACTAAACTTCTACAACCCGCAGACATGTCATGGAACTCTCCCTTCAAAGCTCGCTACCGCGAGTGCTAAGATATGTGGCTCGCGACCGAGGAGAGGGAAATGACAGCAAGAGGTAACCCCAGAACCCCTTCCAGAGCTAAAATGCTGTAGTGGGTAAAAGAAGCTTGGGGTGAAGCACAGAAACACAGATTTTGATGGCAGATAAGGACTGCTTGGTCCTCCTAGTCTGCCCATTTTCCTACCTAACAGATAAGCTGCAGATCCTAGTTAACCAACAGCTTACTTCCTCCTATCCCCCACTAGGACTGCCTTATGTCTGCCCCATGCATTCTTGAATTCCCCCACTGTTCTTGACTCCATGACCTCCTCAGGGAGGCTGTTCCATGCATCCACAACCCTCTCTGTGAAAAAATACTTCCTCACATTACCTCTGAGCCATCCCCTCTCTATCTTCAAATTGTGCCCCACTTGTTCTGGCACATTTCTTTTTCTAAAAGATGCTACCCTCTTGGACTTTGTTGATTCCTTGAAGTACTTGAAAGTTTCTATCATGTCCTCTCTCTCCCTTCTTTCCTCGAGGGTATACATATTAAGCTCCTTTAGTCTTTCTTCGTATGTCTTCTGGTGCAGACCCTGCAACCTTTTGGTTGCCCTCCTCTGGACAGCCTCCACTCTATGTCTTTGCACAGATGGGGTCTCCAGAACTGCACACAGTGCTCAAGATGGGGTCTCACCAACTGTCTGTACAGAGGGATAACTTCCTGTTTTCTACTACTGATGCCTCTCCCTATGCATCCCAGTATCCCCCCAACCTTCCTTACTACCTTCTCATATTCCTTGCCCACCTTTAGGTCATCTGATATAATTACCCCCAGGTCCCTTTCCATTTTTACTGTTGTCAGTATCTCACCCCCCATTGTGTACTCTTCCCCTGGGTTTTTGTTTCCCAGGTGCATTACCTTGCACTTCTTTGCACTGACCACGGACAATATTATTAAGTCCTTTGAGGCCTTTGGGATCACATCTACTGATGTAGATACGATCCACTGCACCAGACAAGATGGCATGGCATTTGATGCTCGAGACGATATTGTCCAGAAGTTGTCCACACTGCATGGTAAGGTTTAAGCCCATATAATGTATTATGCCCAAACATAGATGGTACTAACCAGATGCTTTTTTCAGGTCCTAGTTGTAGCGCAGATGCCAGAGAATCAGACTTCTACGATGAAGACACCAAAAGCTGCTCCGAGATACACGCTGAGGCAGATGCTGATCCAGACAATGATGACGAACTGAATTGAAGCCCACAGTACTTCCTTAACCCCAATTTTGCTTGCAAAACAAAATAAAAAAAATTAATGTCTTGAGAGGCTGTCTACCGTAATTCTTTTTGCTTGCTTGTAGCACACAGCTGTAGACATGTTGCTACCATGTGGTTACAGCGAATCCAAGGATGCTGAGACCACGTGGTAGCAACCTGATTCAGTCTCACAGTTGTATCGCTAATATGGAGAACGGACAAGGGGGGATGACCTTAGTGACATATACTGGGATTGAATCGACATTTTTGCTAGATACAACTTCAGGCTACTAATCGGAGGTGGCCTGTATTACTAGCTTTAGAAATTGCATGCGGCTACTATTTGAGGGCGGATACTATATGGGGGTGGCTACAAAATGGTGAAATACAGTACTTGTTTTGACTAGTATTGTTAGCCTCTTTCTTTGATTTCCTTTTGTTTTTCTCATTTTATTTTTCTTTTCACCCACAGAAGTAGCCTTTTTCTTTGATCTTGCTTTGTTTATCTCACTGTCTTTGATATTTTTGCTTTCTGTTATAGAAGGTGCAGATTCATCTTTACCAAAGTGTGTATTTACCAAGGTAGTGATGCCCACTACTCCACACTCATAAAAGTTGACATTAAAATTATACATTGCTCTCCTTCTGTGCTTCACTTGTTAATGGTGATCCACTGAGTGCGTGGGAAAATCATGGAATTCTGCTGTTTTACGATGGCTGTGAAATGATGCTAGCAGCACAGGACTATTTTACACCCATTTGTTGGGCTGCCATGGGAACTACACTTGAGCAAAGAATTGCTGGAGCAAGCAGAAATAGCAAAATATTTGCATACTGTTTTTATTTGTATACTGCTTTTGTCTATGGTGGATCATCAAGGTACAACATCACAAACCATGGTCTACTTGGGAATTAGACTATGGTTGCTAAAGTACCACCTGTTATATTTAGGCCAATAGAAATTCAATATTTCAGTGTGCAGATGTATGCCATGTTACAAGCTGGAACACTAATGGTTGACCTTGAGATGCAGTCTGACCTTTGCAAGCTCGTTTACAAAATTGACAACAGAAGACCAGCCCCGAGACAGAATGTTCTATTTAGTCGCACCTGTTCAGACTAGATGGACTTTTCAGGTTGGTCACAGTAAAGACATTGGCAAAAATACTGTTACATTTTTTGTGAAAAACAGGATGCAGAAATTAAACTGCCAGGCAAGCACATCATATAAAGAGAACAATGCTGTGGTTTTCCAGATTTAGATTTAGAGATACTCTCGGATGTTGGACTTTGTATTTTTTAAACTGCCTCTATGTAGAGCTATTCTGCACAGATTTATTTTTATTTTTTTTGTTATTGATGACAATAAGACGCTACTTGTGAATTTTATAACTGCTCTTAGTTTGCCTATGCTTCCTGACCTTTGCCTCTACAACAAGCAGGTGACAGGGCTGGACCAATGGGGGCCAGTAATGGCAGCAGGGACAGAAAGTACAATTAAAAAAAATCAAGAGGCTGGTCATGTCACTGCACTTATGTCCATTAAAAGACGGAGTAATCAGATTATGTAAGAAGCAATCTCTCAGTTCTGCCACTTGCAGAACCACTGAAATAAAAGCCTCTTCGGGGAAACAGCCAGTCACATATAAAACATGCCTGAAAGCACAGGCCATACACTTTTATATAAGGGAAGGCCAAGGCTCCCTTAGAATCTAAAAGGCTCAGGATGGAAAAGACAACCCTAACATGATTCCCCTGTCACTAGAATTTTGAGAAGTCCTCCTAAAATCATTTGGGTCCATGCCAAATGGGATCATCTGCATGATATACAGAACTTGCAGGAAAATGTCTATTTGAACAACAATAATTTCAAAGTATCAGATTCATCCAGATCTCCACGGAAATAACAGTTATGTAAGAACTTACCGTAACAGTAGATCTTCGAGAGAAGTTCATGCAGTAGGTCTTCACATATGGGACTGCTCCCCCTGGCGTCAGGACTGCACATCAAACTTCTAGCTAGCAATCTATAGTGGGGGACCATCCCTGGCATCACATGACAGGATGTCAGTGTGACCGTATATATGGGGTGGTCCCCACGCCCGCCCTCCAGTTCTCCCGCCGGAAGACCCCAGAAGGAGGAAAACGGGAGAAAGGAGCACAACTCCTGGAGCCTGGAGCTACTGAAAACAAAGCCCTGGGAAAAAAAAGGAGAGGAAAAAGCAGGAGCTGGGGGAAAGTAGGTTGGAAATGAGACCTACTGCAGGAACCTCTCTCAAAGATCTACTGTTATGGTAAGTTCTTAGGTAACTGTTATCTCATTTCGAGAGGGTTCCTGCACTAGATCTTCACATATAGGACTGAATACCAAGCAGTCAAGAAAAAAAGAAGTTGGAGACTAAGTTCCGGGAGGAGGAATAGTCTGCCAACTAGAAAGCTGCTTATGACAGGGGGCCTTGCAGGACAGCGAAGCCAAAACCAGCCCTACACATAGAGGCAATGTCCAGACTGTAATGCTTCGTGAAAGTATGGATGAAAGACCAAGTGACCGCAGCACAAATATCATCCATGGACACATTCCACAGGAAGGCTGTCAAAGCAGCCATACTTCGGGTCGAGTGGTCCTTCACTTCCCCCGGAAGGGGCTTCTCGTACTTCTGGTAGATATAAAAGATGCAATTAGCCAACCATTTAGACAAGCCCTGTTTAGAAATGGCTGTACCCTGGCATCTGGGTGCAAAAGCCATAAACAGCTGGTTGGATGTACGTGCCTCCTTGGTCCTAGAGATACAGTATCTTAGAATCCTGTGCACATCCGTGTGTAAGAGGTATTCCCCCCGTTGGAATATTCTGGGCAATACACCAGCAATTGAACATCTTGGTTCAAAGTAAATTCTGAGACTACTTTTGGAAGAAAGAAAGAGTTAGTCCGCAGAGTCACCTGGTCTCTGTTGAAAATCAAATACGGTTCCTTACAGACGAGGGTCTGAAGCTCTGAAATCCTTCGAGCTGAGGTGATAGCAACTAAAAAGAGTGCTTTCCAAGACAAACAGCACATGTCGCAACTTGATGCCGGCTCAAAAGGGGAGCAAAGTAAGTTTCTCTAAAATAAAATTTAAATCCTGTGGGGAACCAGATTATGGACCAGAGGCTTAGAGAGAAGGATCCCCTTAAGAAAGGTTTTGGAGACCTCCAACTGAGCAAAGTTTTGCCCCCACGGAGGTGTGGTAGGCATGAAAGGTGGATCTTCAGAGGAATAACTGAGGCCCGAATCAGACAGGTGCAAGAGGTACTCAAGGACCTGGGGGGCCGAGCAGGAGAATAGGTCCAGGCCCTTGGCTGTGACCCAGATAGAGAATCTCTTTCATTTCATAGCATACTTGGATCTAGTTGAGGGTTTCCTCGCCTCCACTAGAATCTGGGCGACTCGAGCAGAGACGCCAAAACGTGAGACTGCTATATCCAAAGGTGCCATGCATGCAGGTAAAGAGACTTGAGGCTCAGATGCACCAGGCTGCCCTGCTCCTGAGACAGAAGGTTGTGAGAGAGAGGAAGCGGTTCCAGGGGTTCCAAAGTCAGCTGCTGCAGAAGAGGGAACCAAATCTGCCGAGGCCAAAGAGGGGCTATGAGAATCATGTGAGCCCCTTCTGGCTGAAGCTTCAGCAGAACCTTCTGAAGGATTGGAAAGGGAGGGAAAGCATACAGAAATCTCCCTGTCCAGAATAGAGACAGCGCATCTCATCAAAAAAACACCACACCCAGGAACAAGCGAGCAAAAGCTGTGCAATTTTGCGCTGGATGGGGAGGTGAAGAGGTCCATCTCCGCCGACCCTACTGATCGAACAGATCTTCCACTATATCTTGACTTAGCTCCCACTTGTGAGCCCGCATGACAGTGAGAGTGAGATTGTCTGCCAGGACGTTTTGAACTCCTGGAACATGGACTGCTATCAGAGACAGACCGTGCTGGACTGCCCAGTACCACACCAGCATCGCTTCCCTGCAAAGGGGGTACAAATGGGTACATCCCTGTTTGTTGATGTACCAGACCATGGCCATGTTGTCAGTCTGGATTAGGACTGTTCCCAGAAGTAAGAGGGACTGGAAGGCTTGGAGAGCGTAGAGTACAGCTCTCATCTCCAGAATATTTATATGCAGATGCTCCTATTGTAGAGACCATGTCCCCCAATTCGCTGGTCTCCCAGGTGGGCACTCCAACCTTGACCTGAGTCATCCATCGTGAAGGTCATGGAAGGGGATGGGGGATGAAAGGGAATCCCCAGGGAGAGGTTGGATGGGTCTTGCCACCAGAGGAGGTCCCTCTTCAAGCTGTTGGAGACTAAGACCCTGTGGTCCATGTTGTCCAATTGTTGGCCCCATTGGACGCTGAGGGTCCTCTGGGTCATCCTCATGTGCATTCTGGCCAGAGGGACTGTGGGCATGGCCGACGCCATGAAACCCAACAGTCGGAAGACAGATCGCACTGTGGTCCAGCGGGAGTTGGACACCAATGCAGCCTGCTGGATCAGAGTCTCTGCCCTGTCCACAGGTAGAAAAGCCCTGCCCTGCACTGTATCCAGCACCACTCCAATAAATTGGACGTGCTGGGAGGGTGATAGTTGAAACCTGGGATAATTCACAGTGATGCCAAGTCTGGAAAAGAGGTCCTGGGTGAAGGAAAGAGAATCCATCAGACTACCCTGAGATGGAGCTAACAACAGCCAGTTGTCAAGGTAAGGGAACACATAAATCCTCTTGTGGCGTAATGCCACAGCTACCACCGTCAGGCACTTGGTAAACACTTGAGGTGCCGAGGAGAGGCCAAAAGGGAAGGCCTTGAACTGATAGTGGTTCTCCTGAAAGGAGAACCTCAGGAAGTGGCGGTGGGCCTGGAGGACAGGGATGTGCCAGTAGGCGTCCTGCATGTCCACTGAGCACAGTCATTGGTTCTGTTGCAGCAGGGGTAGAAGTCCCTGGAGGGTCAGCATGTGAAACCTCTTGTATTCCATGAAGAGGTTGAGCAGACTGAGATCTAGAATGGGTCTCAGATCTCCAGTCTTTTTGGGCACTAGGAAGAAGTGGGAGTAGTATCCCCTTCCTATTTGCCCTGGAGAAATTGACTCTAT
Source organism: Neoceratodus forsteri (assembly GCA_016271365.2). Classification (NCBI taxonomy): domain Eukaryota; kingdom Metazoa; phylum Chordata; order Ceratodontiformes; family Ceratodontidae; genus Neoceratodus; species Neoceratodus forsteri. Next base: position 496,506,169 of record CM057455.1, read on the forward strand.
GGCTGACTTGTCCATTAGAGCTTGGATTTCCTGCTGAATGAGGCCTTGCTCTTGCGATGAGCTGAAGTACACAAGCGTCTGTGGTTATCGCCTTCCACCCACCCAGGTGGAGGGCAAATCTTCCCCCATGGGTTCCTCAGGAAAAATGGGAGAAGGTGGAGGGGGTCCCCTTGAGTCAGGATGAGGAGGGGAGGGTCACTCTGCTGCCTCCAGCAGCCTTTTGGGCTTTTGTCTGAGGAGTCTGGGCACCAGAACCAATGGCACGGTGCTTACCCTGTTGTCTGCCCTGGCTCTGCCTGTTCCACCTCTTCTGGGGGTGACAAAAGGACTGCTTGGGTTTTTGGCCCAAGCGGTACAAGGAGTGGATGTCCGTAAGTGACCTGCTGCTATCCTGAAGCTCTGGTATGAAGTCCTAGAGGCCGCAGATCCAAAAGGACAGAACCCCTAAAGGGTGTGTCCAGAAGAGTGCTTTGGACGTTTTTGCCAGTCCCGCAAGCCGGAGCCAAGCCAGACACCTCAAACAAACGCCCACAGCAGTGCAACGGGCCACCAAATCAACAGAATCATTGGTGGACTGCAGAACATGGAGGCAAGAAGACTTATCGAGTCTTACTTTTTCCAGACGCTTGCTCCTCAGGTCTTCATCTGAAATAGCCTGTATGTCCTTTTCCAAGTCAGATACCAGAGGAAAACGAGAGGTCGAGCTGGGTCGGTGAGGCCCGGGAGGGAGAACTCTCACGGGATGCAGGGGAACCTGGAAGCTGGCTCTGCGCGATGTCAGGAACCAAAGAAGTGTCTGACAGGAGAGCTTCAGCCAGGTGGTCGTCGGGCAAGCTGGCAACTGACTGATCAGCTTTGACTGGGAGGGCGTCGGGAGGAGCCGACGTCCGACTTATTGGTTGTGGTTGAGCGGATAACAGCCAAGGAGCTGGAGTTCAGCTTGTCGACCGACGTCATGCACTCGGTAGTGGAGCCGGAGGGAGGCTTACTGGCCGAGCTATCAGCAGGTTCCAAAAATAAGTCCTCTAGAGAGGAATCCCCTTGCTGCCCACTGACCAAGGCAGGAGGGAGAGAAGGCATCCAATCCACGGAAGCGGATGGGGACTTAGGTGGAGAGTACTCACCAATGTGGAGGCCCCAGCTGAAGTGGCATTAGCTGTTTGGCAATGCTGTGTATAGAGAGACCGTTCCCGTTCCCAGCGCTTCTCCTTCTCCTTCTTCGCTTTCTTTTACTCTGGGGTGGGTGAACAGGAATGTTACAGCAGCTCCTGAAGCTCCTTTTCCATCAATGCAAGGTCTTGTTTTAGGAGATGGGCATCGAGGGCCTTCTGGCGCCAGGAGTGCGTGGCCTGGTTATAAGACTGGCAGCTTTCACAATCAGCCAGCCGGTGTTTAGGGCCCAGACAGAGGACGCAGTGGGAGTGATCATCCTCGTGTGGGATCTGAGCGCCACACTGTGAGTACTTCTTTTTAATTCTGAGCGAAGACATGCAACAAAGTTTTAAGAGTATGGACAGAAAAAAAACGTAGAAATACTTATGAAAAATAGTAGTCGATTGAAGCTGAGTTCACCGTGAGGTCTAACGAATTCAGGGTGACGGCGTGAAGGAACTGGAAGGTGGGCGTTGGGACCACCCCCTATATACGGTCACACCAACGTCCCGTCATGTGATGCCGGGGGCAGTTCCCGCTATAGATTGCTAGCCAGAAGTTTGCTATGCGGTCATGACGCCAGAAGGAGCAGTCCTATATGTGAAGACTGACTGCAGGAACCCTCTCGAAGTAAGATCTCTTAATCCTCTGTGGGGTATAAATGAAGCAATACAGATTATAATGTGACCTCAAGACCTGGATGAAGTATGTAGTAATATTTTCAAATTAGGTTATCTAGTAGTTATTTTTCCCTCTTAACTGATAATTGTATAAGACTGGCTGTGGAGTATTTAATTTTTATAAAATGAAAAAGCAGGGAATTCACCTATAGCAGATACAATATTTGGAAGTATCATTATGGTGTTAGAGAGATGTATAAAAGTATACTGTTGTCAGTGTACAAGGTGATTTTATTGTTCAGATGGAATGTAATGATGCCTTTCACATTTTGAGATGCACAAAATATATTCAGCCAAGGACTCTAACGCAACAGAGAATAAAAGAGGGCATCTTTGCCTGGCAACTTTTCTATATGATGAACACTTATGAAATACAGCCATTACTGATAACCATTCCATATAATATTTACACTCATTGTATGTTTTTTTTTTTTTAATTTAAACTTTTGGTAACTGGGAAAGGCACACTGAGCAGAGGCTTGTTACAAGGCAAAGTACTGCAACAGAGAGGGAGAGTGGAGACTCACCTCTAGGGTTGGGGTGGAGCAAGGAGAGCGGGAGAAGGGTTAAGGTAGCAGGAGCACGGGGGGGGGAGAGACGTAAGTGTTGTTTGACTGAAAAGAGAGAGGGAGAGTTCTGGAAGGGGGTAGGAAGATGGTTCCACAAGGATGGGAGTCTATACAAGAAAGCAGACTGACTGGCTGACATGTGGGGATGAGGGAGTGAGAAGGAGTGGGAGTCCCTGGTGCACAGGTTGTATGATAATGGGGAAGCAGGGGATAGCATGGCATTGAGATGGAGAGGGCTGCCAAACCAGTAATTGGCGATGAGGGTAGGGCATGAATATAGTGTCTGTGTTACAGTGGCAGGATTCCTAGGGAGGTGTACAGATTTCAGTGATGGGGGTGGAGGGAGTTGGATGCAAAGCGGCAAAATTAATCTAGCAGGGTAAGTGGAGGCTGATACTGTGCCATATATGACATCAGCATAGTCAAAAATGGGAATGATCATCTTAGCAACTAGCTCACGATGGGTTGGGAGGGTGAGGTAGTCTTTGTTCCAGTACAGGATACAGAGTTTGGGACAGAGCTTGGTTGAGATGGCATCAATGTGGGTAGTAAAATCCAGTTTTGAGTCAAGCCAGACGCCAAGATATTTGTAAGCGGGGACCTGGTTAAGTGCAATGCCGTCTAAGGTGATGAAAGGTGGAGGAGAGGTTAGTTTGGCTAGTTTATGTGATGTGCCAATAGCACTGTAACTGACTTTGAAGTGTTAATTTTAAGTTTGTTGGCAAGGAACCAAGATTGGATACTATTTAAGTCTTGCTGGAGGGGGGGAGTGGATATCTGAGATGGATGGGCCAGAGGAGAAAAGGATGGTATCATCCGCGTACATATGTATCTGGAAGCTAGAGCATATGGAGGGGAGGTCATCAATAAAGACGGAGAACAAAATGGGGCCCAGGATGGATCCCTGGGGAACACCTGCAGAGATTGGAAGGGGAAGGGAGGAGCCTCCCACTTGGACTGATTGCTGTCTGTTGCTTGGTACCAGGTCACTATAGCAAGGACAAAACCACGCTGTCTTAAGGGCGTAAGGAAGCACAGTGTCAGGGGTATTAGAGTGATACAAAAATATCGCTACCCCTGTCGCTGACAAACAGAAGTCAGAAGTGGGGAAAAGGGAAATGAGCACTGCTGGTCGAGTGCTCAGTCGAGTTGCTCCAGTGGCGGAGTGGCCAAGGCACTCGAGCCATCAGTGGGTGGGGGTGGGAGACCAGAGTTTAAAACCTTGCTTGAGGGAATTTTTATTTTGATTCTCATCTGTGCGGCCACGACTAAGTGCCACAGTCGGAATTTTAACTTGTGCCTCTGTCCACACCCCCTCGGAGTTGATTATAATTATTCCGGGGTGTGGGAGGGGCAAAGCCACCCACATTGGGGGTGCAGGTGGCAGGCCCCCCCCCCGCAAAAAATGAAAGAATCAATCGGGTGCAGCGTTGTTGTGTGGTCGGCATTAAGTACCACCGCGGTTGCCGCACGCGGTTTTCTGTGCGTGGTGTTTCCTTGCATGGTTTCATCTGCAACATTCTGACCCCACTGCCTAGAAATGAACCAAACCAGCTAACGACGTGGGAGTCCAGACCAACCACTCCCAGTTTCTTGAGAAGGAGGAGGTGGGAGACCAAGGCGAAAGCTTTTGCCAGGTCGACGAAAATGGCAACTGAATATGGTCTGTGACTCGCAGGAGGGATGATATGGTCAAATGGTGTTTGCGGAAACTGGATTGATAAGGTGAAAGGTGGCCTGATGAATATAGGTAGTTGGATAATCTGGTAAGCACAAGGGATTCCTTCATATGTAATCATCTACAAACCCAAACTTACTCACTGCTTAAAATATACATTAGTCAGTCCGCCTGGTCAAAAGCTTTTTCAGCATGACACTACAAATGGGCTGTGGTTTTACCAAGTACTGTGATAAAGACATTATAGAGGTACCTGAGATTATGTAATTAGTGTCCCTGGTAAACCCACTCTGATCTGCTGCAATTATATTAGGGAAAATGCTTTCAGTATGAGATGCAAGGATCTTGACTAATATCTTAATATCAAAAATTAAAAGCGAAATACAGCCATAGGAAGCACAGCTGGGAGGATTATTCTTGGGCTTGTGGAGGACAGGAAAAAAAAGTGGTTACTTGTAACCATTGTTCTACTACTAGTATTCTGTTAACATCCTCACTTACGCGGTATCCACTAAGCATGCTCAGTCAGTGGAACAGTCTTCAAGCTTGATTCCAGCTCTGTCATCACTACATTCAGACCGTAACACTGGGAACATACAAACATGCCATGGGAGGTGGGTGTGCTGTGTGTATGTGAACTGAATAGTACAGTAAAACTATGGTTACAGGAAAGTAACCACTTTTTCTTACAACGGTTCAGTTGGTTATCCATACATAGGCAGATTCCAAACAGTCCTCTGGGAGGAGGGGGCTAGACACTTGCCCCAACGTTCTTAGATGAAAAACTAATGGAGGACTGAGCAGTCTAAAAGCGGCATCTCAACAGCTTTATAGGTTGATGATGCAGTGGGATATGAAAGTGTGCACAATGGACCAGGTAGCAGCTCTGCATATCTCAGAGATGGGGATGTACTTGGTAGCAGTATGTCTGGTGGAGTGAGCTAGTAACCCCTCAGGTGGCTCCTTCCCTGCCAACTGGTAACAGAGCACAATGCAGGACCTGAGACACCCAACAATGGTCTGTTAAGTCGCCAGTTTGCCTCAGGCAGGTTCAGCGAACATAACAAGCAGCTGGTAAGCCACACTGCAAAATATGCCGTGTGCTCCCGACAGAAGAGCAGAGCCCTGCAAACATCCAGCACGTGCAGCCTGGTGTCTGAAGCATGGGACTTCGGGAAACAAATGACAGTACAAAGGCCTGATTCAGATGGAATTCAGAAACTACCGTGAACAAGAATTTTGCTAGGGGGCACAGGACAACCCTGTCCTTGTGGAAAACCAGCTACAGCAATCCCACAGGAAGCACCTGGAGCTCGCTTACCTGGCTGGCTACAGTGTATGACCATCATCAAAAACAACTTTTCAAGACAAATGAGACAGATAAAATGTGTCCATAGGCTCAAACAGCTTGCTCTTGAGCCACGATAAAGTCAGTGGTAGGTCCCATGGTGGAAGTGGTTCACGCAATGAAGAGAAGAGGTGATCTAACCCACTGAAAAACTTAAAGACCACTTTCTTCTGAGTGGCAATTGGGATAAGACAACAAAAAACAAAAAAAACGCACTCAGCACTGAAAAAAGTAAATGAACACAAACTTTAACAAGGCAATTAATTCCCTTTTTCTCTCTCCTTTACAAGTTTTGTTTGATGCACATTTGAAGCCTTTATTGGTGATTCACCAGTGCTACTTAGCATCATGTATAGACTGTGTTGGGAAAAGCTTAGTTTAAACATGGAATGTTAAGTAATTTCTTCCTTTTTTAATCCTTCGGCCCCTTCCCCTTTATTTGCACTGTACTTAATGATGGTGGGGAGATTCTTCCTGTCTTGACATAGCACACCCGCACAAAACTTAGAGGCTCTCAGGTGGATCAGCTGCTTGAAACCAGCATTTCTCTGCATTATTAAAATTTGTGCTCACTCACTAGTTTTGGTGTTATGTGTGTTTTTTTTTTTGTTGTCTTGTTTGTAGTTATTAGTAAAACGACACACCAAAATCTCTGAGCTGCCACCTCCTTCTGCACTTACAATGGGGATAGCAGATTTGGTATGGTAAGCCAAAATGGCGGCAAGGTGCATCTTGATGGATGTAGCACACAATCTTGCTTGGGAGAGGGACAAGAGGTAGTCGATGATATGAATTATTGACGAGGTAAGTGCAGACAGCTTATGCTCTTTGCACCAGCATTAGAATCTCTTCCACTTAAACCCACAGGTTTTCTGAGTCGAATCTTCCCAAAATGCCTACAGCACTCTGAGGCCATCTTCTGTAAGACCTAAGGCCAGGATCTTTAGCTCCTTAGGAACTAGTCTGCCAAGTGGAGGTATGGGTGCCTAATCATACAGTTGGACCTCATCAAGAGGTCCAGCCAGAGTGGAAGTAGCTGAGGTGGCCTGCTGCAGAGGCTGAGGAGATCCTGATACCTAAAATTATGAGGCAAATCTGAAGGGATCAGGATGAGTGATGCTCAGTCTCAGAGCCTTGAGGATCACATTATGGACCAAGGGAAATGGAGGGAGGGCATTCAGGCACCACCACCCCCAAACTATGCACAGTCGGGCAAACAAGCTGGGTAGGTTGATAGGTTGAGGGGTACAGCTACAAAACAGCTGCAGTTAACTGCCCCCTCATAAAATAAACAGGTCTAGTAACAGTATTCCCCATGAAAAGAACACCTGGAATACCACCTGCAGGTGTAAGGACTACTTATGAGACACCTATCACACACAACTAAGGTTGTTCGTATCTGCCATATAGACAGTAACCAAGCCCCATGGAGCAAACAAGCCAGTGACTATGTCCACGATGCCCTCCTGACACAAAAGGCAGGAGTGAGTACTGCTCTGTTTGTTCTCACAGAACATGGAATTGAGAGAGAGACAGAGAGATGGCCAGACTTCTCTGAGCTCCAAAAGGTTGATGTGCATCTTGGACTCCCATGGTGACCAAATGGCATGCATCTTGCAGTCCTGCAGATGCACCTCCAGCCAATGAAGGAAACATCTGTAATTAAGGACATCTAGTGCTCTGGTCAAATGAATGTGATTCCTTCAAGAAGGTCTAGAAGGGGCAGCAACCAATGGATAGCATCTAGCATCAACTCGGTCACACTAACCGACTGACCTAGGTCTGAATGCATCTAAGACAACTGGTGGCCCAGCTCCTACTAGATGGGCCTAATACACCATGGGGTGAAACAGTCCACGACCACAATAGAGACCATGAAGACAAGGAATTTAAAGAAATCCGAGGCTGGGTGCAATTGCCAATAAGACATAATTAAAGAAAAAAAGATTATTGGCCCAATCTGGACCGGTAGCAACAGACGTTCTTCCCCGATGAACCAAATTACTTGCTTTAGTGTCAGCCCAGACACTGCTGGATTGACCAGAAGACCCAGCTGCTGAAACGTCTGAATGGTCAGATCCCTTGCCCATTGCATGTCCTGTACCAAGTTGCTCATGAGAAGATGTTCATCGAGACTGGGGAGCGCCCGGATGCCCCTAGCATATAAGGAGGCCCACCACTACTGACATTCATTTGGTCAACACACTGGGGTCCAAAGAAAGGCCAATCTGCATGGCTCAAAATTGATAAAGCAGTCCAACCACCTGAAACAAGAGGAACTGTCTATATGAAGGACAGCAGGATTGAGAATGAGAAAGTAACTGTTCTAAAGAACCAGGGAGCAGGAGCACACTCCAGACTCCAGCGACAGGATGATTCAGTGCAGCATGACCATATGAAACTTCCTTCTGCAGATGTACCTAATAAGTATCCACAGATCAAGGATGGAATGTCATCCCCCAGCCATCCACGTGGGTACCATAAAGTACCACAACACCAATCCCTGCTGAGGTTGACTTTCTGGAACCTGCTCTTTTGCTGCAGTGCATGTGACAAGGGAAATCTCTGTCCCTTGAATGAGCTGTCTCTTCCTCAAAAACTTCTGTTGCAACAGTTGTATCTCTTTCTTTATAGCTATCCCTATTTTTTCTAGTCTGGAAGATTGGACACCTTTGGGCACATGCATCCCACTTTATTTCTTTTTCTTTCTTAAGGTCCATAGTGTAGGAGGTTAAGTTTTATGACCTCCAGAGATAGTGAAGTAGTCCATAGGCTAGTAACCTGAAATCGGTGCCTTGTGCACCTTTCTAAGTAATGAAATAAACAGTATAAAGAGTCTCTGTAAATATTTTTGTTTTTTTGAGAGCCTACTGAATGTGTAAATACAAAAATGAATGGAGCTGGCAGTCCCTTTTCCTTTTTGTATCCCTGTTCCCCTTGCAGTTCCTTACAGTATGTTGAACATATATTTGAAATAGTAAATGCAGTGGAAGGTTAATACTGTGACTTCACTGGTTAAGAACAGTTGATTATCAGAACAAGCGTCTCCGCATAGAAGGAATGGAGCAGGACCCACTATGTATATAGAACCCTTTGCTTTCCCTCCCACTCTATATTATTGGCATTGAAATCCATATGTTGCCCTGAATGTACTGAAGGCTTGTATAATAAAAAATTAAGCAGAGTGAGCCCAGCATCTATAATTTCTATTCACAGAGTCGCTGATAAAATACTACTGACTTCCCGAGTGCTTCGGCCCTCAAGAATACATTAAGCCATATGTATTTTCTTTGAAGCCCTTGTTAATTTAAAACAACAAAAATGCCGGACAGTTACCTTAGCGAGAGAGAGAGAGAGAAAGTTAAATGAAGTACGGTGCTGAAAAGCACTCCTCTGACTCATTTACAGACCGAGCGGCTGCTTTGCAGATATCTTGGCACTCCTGGTAGGTGACCCAAACAAACAATGCACCACTTGGGTCCTACTCTAGTAATACTGCCATAGAATTCTGTTGGACAATGACCGTTTCTTAAAAACAATAAACCAGGGATTAATGAAAGAAAATAACGGACAGGCTGAAATTTCAGCCATAGAAAGTGTACAAATAAGCAAAAGTTCACTGAAAAGCAGCTCCAGAACAGTGGTGTTACCACTGTGGAATGCATTAAGAAAAAATTACTCACTTTAGTAATCTTGTTTCTTCCAAATGTATTCTTCCATATTCGTTAACTCTCTGCAGTTAGCCTGCCCAGTAGAACTGCCCAGAGAATGGAACTATATGCTAATGATGGAACCATTGGCACATGACAATATTCAAACTGCTGCCCTCATTTGCTGCACATTCTATTAACGTCTCAGATTTCTAGGAAGTCCACAAGGCAAACTAACTAAAGTGACTCAAGCTAAAAACTGCTTGCTATAGATAAGTCTGTTCTATAACTACCCCTACAACTGATACTAATGATTGTGGTATCAGACCTACCTGAAACACCCAGAATCACCTGGGGAAAAGAAAACAACCCCACAGGATTAAGGTACAGTAAGTGTGCCTGTGTTTGGCACTACCAAGAAAGAAAACCGTTCAGAGGCTCTGGCTCTGGAAGGGAAGGTAGGGAGGGAGAGCTATGAATATGGAAGAATACATTGTAAGAAACAAGATTACTAAGGTGAGTAATTTTTTTCTTCTAGCTCCATGTATACTTTTCATATTCATAACTCTGCAGACTTCAAAGCAGTACATTTGGAGGTGGGCAGAGAACCTACTTAGGAAAGAGGCTCTGCAGGACTGTTTTGCCAAACCTGGCTTCACTTCTGGACTGCAAGTCCAAACTATAATGTTTAGTAAAGGTGTGTACTGACCTCCAGGTAGCTGCTTTACAGATCTCCACTAAAGGGATATCTCTAGAAGCTGCTATAGAAGCAGCTGTGTCCCTAGTAGAGTGGGTCCTGAGACCTGTTGGAGCCTGTTTTCCAGATTTTGTGTAACAAAACTGAATGCACTGAACTCTCCAGCAAGAGACTGATCTCTTGGAGGCTGCAGTGCCCTTTCCCACATCCCCATGAGTGAGAAAAAGTTGCTGTTTATCAGCTCTGTGATATTTGGTGTGGGTTAGATAGTAACTCAATGCCCTTTTAACATCCAGACTATGGAGCCTGCGCTCTCCTGAACTGGGATGTTCTGTGAAGAAGACGGGCAGTGTCATGGACTGATTCAAGTGGAAATCAGAAACCACCTTAGGGAGTAAACTTCTATTAGTACGAAGTACTACTTTATCATTATGAAAAGATAAATAATCCTTTTCCACAAACAATGCTTGCAATTCACTTATTCTTCTAGCAGAAGTTATTGCTACCAAAAACACAATTTTCCATGTGATATATTGCAAATGTGCTGATGACATTGGCTCAAATGCAGGTTTTATAAGCTGAGCAATGCAAATGCTCAGATCCCATACTGGGAATGGTTCTTTAATAGGATGATGTAAATGGACTAACCCTTTAAAGAATTTTTTTAAAATAGGGTTAGATGCATAAGAAATAAAAGCTGAAATTGATGCCAAATGCACCTTCAGGGATGTATGTTTGAGACCTTGAGAGTGCAGTTCAGTAAGATATTCTAACAATAGTGGGATCTCTGCCAGAGAAAGAGAAATATGTTTGGCATTACACCAAACAGAAAACCTTTTCCATTTTGCACTTTAGGTTTTCTTAGTGGATGGTTTTCTATATCCTTTTAGGATATCCAGAACAGCTTGGGAAAGTTGTAAATTTGCAAAGTCCTCAAGAGCCAGGTCTTGAGCCTAAGAGACCTGAGGTTCGGATACAGGATCCTCCCTTGGTGGGAAGTTAATAGGTGGTGCCTCCTGGGTAGGAGGAGGATTGGTATGGACACTGACATTGACAGCAAAAAGGGATACCATGGCTGTCTGGCCCAAACTGGTGCTATCAGTATCATGGACGCAGGCTGTGACCTGAGTTTGAGTAACACTCTGAAGATGAGAGGAAGGGAGGGAAGGCATACAGATGCTTTCCTGACCAATCCAGGACTGGGGGCAAGGGGAATTGTGCCCCTGACTGGTGGTCTGCAACAAAAGAGGGGTAACATGTGATTCTCCTGAGAGGCAAAGAGATCCACCTCTGGAGTGCCACATCGTCTGAACACTGAGTCCAGTACCTGTCTGTTCAGCAACCATTCGTGATGTGGCTGGTTGATCCTGCGTAGGGCATCTGCCAGGCCATTGTCCTTTTCTGGTACATGAATGGCCTGCAGAGAAGCTTTTAACAAGTAGGCCAATTCCCAAATTTTCATGGCCTCTGTGCACAGAGGATCTGACCTTGTTCCCCCTTGCTTGTTTATGTAAAACATTGTAGTGGTGCTGTCTGTCTCAACCTGCACCACGTTGTCCTGTATAAGTTGAGAGAAACGTTTTAGGGCCAGAAACACTGCTCGAAGCTCCAACAGATTTATGTGAAGGACAGACTCCACTCTTGACCAAGTGCCATGGGTAATGTGCTCCCCTATATGAGCACCCCATCCTAACAGAGAAGCATCTGTCGTAAGAATGACTATGGGATTTTCCCTCTGACAGGGAACTCCTGCACTTAGATTGTGGACATCTGTCCACCACTGTAGGGACTGGATCACAAATTTTGTTACAGGAATCAATTCTGACATATGGTCTTTTCTTTGGCACCAGTGTGTCTATAGATGAAACTGGATGTTTCTCATTCGAAGACTTGCTCCCAAGACCACACCTGTTGCTGCAGCCATGTGTCCCAATATTTGCAAGTATCTTCTTGCAGGACATGGCTTTCCCAACTCAAATGAGGCAATCAGTTGCAGTATAGACTGAACTCTGTCCTCTGGAAGAAAGGCTCTGCCCTTTATGGTATTCAGTTCTGCCCCGATTAAATGCAGAACCTAAACCGGTGTAAGAATGGACTGTTACTGGTTTAGCAGGAAGCCCAGAAAATGTAACATATTTTTTTGTTGTTTCCAGGGGTGCTTGCACCTGTTGAAATGACTTTCACACTAGTAGCCAGTCGTCATGGTAAGGAAACAGTATAATTCCTAGTTTTCGTAGGAATGGCATTACCACTGCCATGCATTTTGTGAATACCCTTGGTGCTGAGGTGAGACCGAAGGGCAGTGCTGACAACTGGTAATGACCTGAAAGGAGTCTGAACCTGAGATATTTTTTGTGAGACTCCCTTATGGGGATGTGGAAATAGGCATCTTTTAAATCTAGAGATGCCAGCCAGTCTCCTTGCTGGATGATAGGTAAAATTACAGACAGGGTAACCATCCCGAATTTTGGCTTTGCCAGGTATTTGTTCAGACACCTTAGGTCTAGAATAGGCCACCACTCACCATTTTTATTTTTGGTAAGAAAATACTGGGAGTAAAACCCTCTGTCCCTCTGAAGGATTGGCACATGCTCTACTGCTTTTATGCTGAGTAGGGTTCGAACCTCCTGTTCCAGGAGCTGCTCTTCGAGGAGGGAGGCTGGTTTGAACAGCCGTGACTTCAGAGGAGGGAAAGATTTGAAACCCAGAGGTTAATACCTGGCTCACTACTTCCAATACCCACTTGTCTGTGGTTATGGCCTGCCAGGCCTGAAAGAAGTGAGCCAGTCTGCCCCCTACTGGTATTAGGGAGGTGGCCTTGGCAAAGGAGTCTGAGATTTTGTTTCAGTGGGGCCTGAGCCTGGGCAGATTGTGAACCTCTTCTGGAACCCCTCCTGCCTCTGGCCCTATAATACCCAGTCTGCTGTGGGTATGGCTGCAGCTGTGGAACAGCTTGAGGCTGACAGAAGGGTCTACCATAGGACCTTCCTCTACCTCCTCTTCCATAAGGCCTATAAGAAGTAGTAGGCCTGTCTCTGGATGAACTGCTCTTATATGTAGTTTTGTATTAATCCACCTTTTTCATATATTCTTCGGTCTGTTTGCCAAAGAGAGAATGATCCTGGACAGGAAAATCCATGGCCTTAGCCTGGGTGTCCTGTGTCAGATCTGTAACCCTTAGCCAAGCAAAGCTTCTCAGGGCTACAGTCAGAGCCACAATCCTAGCAGCATTATCATTGGCATCTGCTGCCATCTGGAACTGGCATTTAGACGCTTCCAGTCCAAACCTGGCTGTTTCTGCTAGGTCGTCAGACATAGGAGAGGGAACCTTCTCTGACATGGCCAGAACAGACTGCCACAGTGTCTTTTGATACTGTGCAGCGTAAGCCTGGTAATCAGCTTGTCTGACCCCTAGAGAGACAGCTAAGTACCCTTTCTTCGACATGCTATCCATTTTCCTTGAATCCTTCTCAGGAGGGTGAGAAGATAAAGAAATTCTCGCCTTCTCACAGGCTGCCTGTTGGACTATACCCTGATGATCAGCATGAGAATAAAGGAATTCAGCCCCTTTCCTGTCCAGTTGATACTGCTTGTCAGCTTTCTTATCTAGAGGTGTGACAGAGTTAGGGTTCTGCAGGACTATAAATAAATCCTTCTTAAAGAATTTTTATTGATAGGCAAGAAAATCTTTTTTAGTGGGTGTTAGCCCCATCATCTCCATATATTCTGCCTCTTCTTCATCTTCTATGACCTCGGTGGTAGTCAAGTCAAGGGCATCTATTATTTTCCTTACAAAGAAAAAGTGAGAGGAAAAATCCTCAGGCCTAGGAGGAGAGCCAACGTCCTGCTCTGGTGAGATTTCCAGTTCAATGGGCTCACCATCATCTTCCTCTGGTAAATTATACTCCCCAGTATCCATCTCGAGACTTGGGATCTGAGGAGGGAGTAATCTCCTGAACCCTTGGAGGAGGAGGGGTTGGAGAAGGTATAAACCCCTGAATTGCCTCAATGACTTTAATAGCCCTGGCAATTTCCTCAGCTGTTGGCAGTCTGTGAGGCACAGAAGAATCCCTTGTAGGTATTGCCTGAGGTTCGACATGCTTGGTCTTCTTCAACTTTTGGAGGGTACCGGAGAGTCAGCCGGACCACTCAGTCTTTTTAGAGAGGGTGAGTCACCCTTATCAGGGGTGGTAATAGAAGAAACTGCGGTTTCACCCACTGGTTTTAAAGGTGCTGGCTGGTTAGAGCCTGAAGCACCCCCTAATTTTTTACACTACCTCTTCAACTGTTTTTCCACAGTTTTCTGTAGAAAAGATTTACAAATGTCACAGTCAGAATTCAAATGATCGGTTCCCAGGCAGAGTACACAACTGTCATGTCTGTCTGCTCTGCAAACACTTCTCCACACTTGACAGAGTTTTTAAAACATGGGAAACCGATTAGGCTCCAAAAAGAACCGAGAAAGTTTGTAAATCGGAACCGGGTTAGCGGTTCTTGGAACTGATGAAGCGGTTCACAGTAACCAGGTTAGCGGTTAAAAAGGAAACCCGGTTAGCGGCTTCAAACAAGAAAATACAATATAAACAATACTTTTTTTAACAGAAAATAAAGTGGAAAAGTCCGCAACTAATATAGATCTACCCAGTTCCTCAACGGTTATACCGAACCGTGAAGAACCAAGAAATAAACGCTACAATCTAACTAAACTAAAGTAAATTAGACGTTATAATAAAGCTAAACAATAAATGAAGGCAGCAGAAAGAAATTAATGTATAATTAATTCAATTATACTTCACAATAGCCAGCAACGACCTGAGGGATCTCCTGGGTGTCTAGACTTGTGAGACGGAGTAAGAAATCTGAGACGTTGATAGAATGTGCAGCAGATGAGGGCATCAGTTTGAATACTGTCACGTGCCAATGATTCCATCATTAGCATATAGTTCCATTCTCCGGGCAGTTCTACTGGGGAGGCTAACTGCAGAGAGTTATGAATATGAGAAGAATACATGGGATTAGAAATAATTTTATTTCCCTCACACTCCTGGAAGCGTTGGTATTCTCAAGCTGGCACAATTATGATATTATAACAACAACAGAACTAGAAAAAAACACCCAACTTTGTGCAGGTTACAGTACTTTAAGTAAAGAGCTGGTTTAGTTTTATAATATAAAAAAGGAAACGTACCCTATTTGTGTTTAGATGTTCACTTGGAAAGAAAATAAGTTCCAATTTAGAACGTTTTCCATGCAGGGATAGAAATTAACTTTTTTCGGTACCTGCACCAAGGTGCATGTGGAGGCAAAAGTTACATGCACCATGGTCAGGTTACTTGCACTGGTGATCATAATGATAAAAACTAAAAAAAAAGAAGATAACTGATTCAGGAATTGTTGCATATGAAAACGAATGTAATACTATTCTACAACATATCAGTGTCGTCATCACTTTCCCAGGCCTTTTCATCTTTTCTGGCACCATAAGGTGCTGTTTGAGGTCTCCTTGTTCTCATTCCTGCTGACCACCACCTAGCTATGGCATTATCTGGCTAGTATGTGGACACTGTGTCACTGCTCAAACTAATTGCCATTAAAGCGGACACAGTTTCTGGTCCAAGTTTGCCCTCCAGTCATGTTTTATCCGGTGACATTAATGAGAAACCCTTTCACATTCTGCAGTAGAAGATGGAATGAGAAGAAATATTTTCAGCAGTGAAAGAATGTCCTTAAAGTCCTCCCTTTCTTCAGAAAGAACTCTAGCCCACATAGTAGTGGAATCTAAAGGTGGATGGTAAGCTGCATTTAGGGTCTGGACATATGCTTTCAGTTCTGACCACTGCAAGACTGCTGAAAAAGCACTGTACCCTTTGGTTCCAGAATGTCACTGTAGTGATAAAATAATGACTTAACTTCTGTGTCTCCATACTCTGCCAGGGAATCAGAGTTAGGCCAGTTAGACAGGTTGAAAATTCCATTTCCGTAATGAAATGGTCATTAACAAATTCAGAGAAACGATTCTCCATTTGATTTAGGGTGGCCAGCACTTTCTTCACAATAGCCACAATGCTGCTCTTCGCAGTGTTTGCATCCTCATCAGGATCTGATCTACTACGCCTTGCTGAACCAGAAGAACCAAGCTCCACACCTTTGTAATGCAGCTTACCATCCACGAGATTGATTTCCTGTGTCAAGGCAATCAATAGTCTCTGAATCTCTGAGAGACTTCAGTTTTGTCATGAGAGAAAGAACTTTAGCTTGCACTGAGTCTACTGTTAAGTTATTTTGCTGGAATGTCACGTTAGTCTGGACATGACTGCTATATAGAATTCTAGGAAATTGAAGAACAACAATATCTTTGATTTTATCTGCTTCAAGGATTGCAGTGGCCTTTTTCTTTTTATCCTGTGCCATTTACTGACACATCATCCAGGTGTAACAATTGCTGGATAATTTGTCTGCAACACTTTCTACAGCACGCTGGTGATGTGGCAGCCACCTGTTCCCTCCAGTATTTACAGGACGAGTACCCGGATGCCCAGTGCCTCCCCGCAGCCTGCAAGCCAGTCCAGTTTAAAGCAGAGTGCTTATAGAAGCCATGCAGTAAGGAAAGCAAATCTTCCACTGCAGAGTACAGGGTGTCCCCTTAATCACATATTTAGTGACCAACTTAAGTCTGTGTGCACAGCAGTGCACAACTTTTAAAAGTTTAGCCTCCCTTCAGTCTTGTGGCTACTCCAGTTTTACTGCCCATCATGACTGATGCCCCATCAAAGCAGCAAGCCACTAATTTATTTTTCCAGTCTTGTATTTGGAGATCATTTTCCATTGTATGTTTTAAAGTTAATGTTATACTTTCTGCATCTGCCTTGTCTAGAGGTTTTAGTGCCACAAATTTAGTGACAGGGATGCCCTTTTCCAAGATGCGGACATACACTACCTCCTCTTCAGTAATACTTTTGTCTGTTGAGCCATCTGACAGAATGGAAAAGAAATCTTGAGACTTCACCAATGATATTAAATCTTCCATGTTATCTCTGTAAATATATTCTGTGAATACTCTTGCTTGTTTGTCGTTACAGTAGGTTTCACTGACTGACACCCCGTTCGCTCGTAATAAATTTATTTCATCTTTTAGATCAGTAAATGGTCGTGCTTTTTTACCAAGAAAAAAAGTTGTTCTAAAAAGAACTCTCATTTGCTCAAATTCTTTTTCTTCCATTTTTTGGACAATCTTTATTAATGGCTGCTCTGCAGGGGTTATACTGTGGGCAAAAAATGCTTTTCTGGATGCTTCATGTAAATCTGATGACTCATGAAATTCGACGTTTGCTTTTCTAAAAGATGAACACCCATCCCTGAATGAATTATTTTTCCCTGATTTATCAAATAATTCACACCATTCACATTTCATGATGTTCAGTTCACTATAGTATTTAAGCCATTTACGGTTCTGTGTCCAAGAGTCCACAAATTTATAAGTTTTTTTCTTTTTTAAGGGTGGCTCTCCACCATCATGTGGTGCAGTAGGAGGCAGAGAAGGTTGAGGAGGAGGTACTGAGCTTGAGCTGCTCTGCTGGACTTGGGCACAGTCAGATTGGGGATCAGAAATGGGGCCAGGAGGAGGAATCTGACAGGAATGCAGGACTGATACGCATGCTGCATACTCATTATCAAGGAGTTAGATTCCATTACTGACACATTCACATTGGAAGTACTAGTACTGGGAATGCCTGCTGTTGCACTACTGGCACCAAGAATCGGAGAGACTTCAAACTGGCCACTGCCACCACTGCCAGACTGAGATACACAAGACTCGGACTGTATCTGGTTCTGGGCATCAGCTACAGCAGGAAGAGCTGCAGCAGCAGTAGCAACTGCAGGCATTTCACCGCTTGTTTTGCTGAACTTGTAGTGAAAAAGAGTATTAACTGCTTTGGGTAAAACTTTCTTGGGCGGCATGGTCGTTTAATGCAGTGAGCTTTCCTTTGTCTTCTTATGTAACACAAATGTCAAAAAAGGTCTCTGCTATGAGACAAAAAAGTGTCTGTGTATTTTTTAATATCACTTATTTGCTGAATAGATGGATCCCTTGGAGCAGGCAGGTGAGTGAGGGCGCTCAAATAAATTACATTCAGTATTAATCTGAGATTAACTCAGGAAATTAGGTTAAATTAATTAGGTCCAGGCCAAGCCAAGAATAAGCTTAGTCGCAAGGGCAAGGCAGCTGCTGAAGCAGCGAACCACCAGTTAGATTTATTTATCCCACCAAATTGGTGGTGGTAACTGTCTGTACTACTCCACAACTAGAGACAGAGAAGAAGAAAGAGAGATTTCGGTTTAGTAACTTTTACTTGTCTGAGAGTCGACGTGTATTTACACACTCACAGCAGGACAGTAGGAGGGAGGACTGTCCGACTGCCTGACTGGGGCGGGCTACACACTCTATTTAGACTACTAGGCAGTAGAATGGGTGGTTAGTTCAAGGGGGGGGCATTTTTTTCCACTTAAATTTTATCAAATGACACACAGACAAAAGTATTACTGAAGAAGAGGCCTAGCCGCCTAGTGTACTAGCAACTAGCTGTTAATGTATACAAATCCAGATAAATGGGAAGCAAAGCTCTCAGGTCTCACACCCACACAGTCGCACACACAATGGGCAGACTAGGTAGGTGAACCAGGCAGCCAACCAGGTCAAACGATGTCAGAGCCACAGGCAGTGATTTTATTTGCTGTCAAAATTCAATTTTTTTTTTTTTAATATATGGGCAATGGGCATCACATTCACAGGTGACAGGTCACTCACAGACAGGCATTATACTTGCACAGCAGTGAAGGCTGAGCTGACAGACATTTACTGTGTGACTGACTCTCTGAAAGGTAACTGGCTTCACACGAGTGTACACACACAGAAAAGATATATAGGCGTGTAGAGTAGACTAGGTAAATAAGCAGCCAGGTAGTCCTTATCTGCTGTCCAAATCTATGTTTCTATGTAGTATATATATTTGTAACTACTGTTACTCAGCATGCAGAGATTTATTTTACTCTGATTATGACAGAGTAGACACTGGACGGACGGATGATATCACTCACACAACACTGGTCACAGTCACACTGACACACTCACATACAAATATAGGTTAGCTGGCTCAGGGCAAGGCTGGCACATGCAAGTTCCCCAGAAATAAAAAAAGAAAGCAGTTGTCTGAAAGACCAGACCAATTATTTTTTTCACACAAAAATAAATGAGCGAGGACTAGGGTAATTCAGAACATCAGACAAGCAAATTGCGAACGATGGGAAACCCACAGTACTAGCTTATTGCTAGCTGAACAGGCAGACGCAGACTGTTAAAGTCCTTTTACACTTTCTTTATATTAGATCAAAAAAAAAAAAAACCACAGCAAGCAACTGCCCTTTGCTTGGGCAGGGGCTGCACGCTAGCCTAGCCTGCAGCAAATCTGTCACTGGCAGCCTTTGCTTAAAAGGTTTATTTAGAGCACAAGCTCACACTGGTATTTGATTTTTTTTAATGATTTCCAAGCCCCTCCCCACTTATTTAGATGCAGGCAGCACAGGGATCAAAAAATGTGGCACAGTTGTGGTAAAAACACAATTTCTCTACAAAGTTAACTTCTCCTTAGTTTCTTACACTGAAAAAAAATAAAGCAACAGCTCTTTTTTTTATAGAACTGTTCCATGCTAAACACCAAACCAGAACTGAAGAAATCCACTCATTTGGATTGCTGGAGTTTCTTTGCTATTACTTTTCAGATTTATATATATTTTATTTTTTTTTTCAAATTGCTGCCTGGTGTTAACAACCTCTCTCCCTGCCTAGATACTGCAGTCTGCAGTGCTAAATATATAGAAAACAAGACTGCAAAGGCCAAAATCCCTTGCTTGGGTGGGGTGAACCCCAATTTATTTCGGCTATTAACTTCCCGATTTATACCTTTTTTCCCTACTAATGCCACTTTAAACTGTTTTCCTACCTAGATAATGCTAATATACTAAAGTTCTGTATAGGAACAACAAAGATTCACGATGATCACAGAGCTTCCCGCCTTGCGACTGTTCTCACTGAAACACTCCACAAAACTGCGTAGTTAACTGATGCAGTGCATGCCTATGTGAATCTTATTGTACCACGAGGGTGACTGGAAGAGACTCACGTGGTACAATAAGGTTAACATTGCTGTATGTCAGTCAGTCAAGCCACTAGGAGGAGGACCACCTCCTGTCTGAGCTGTCTCTGTGATGAGACCATCTCCCCACCCACCCCATGCCCAGAACTCCACCCCGATTGGCATAATTAAAAAAAATACCCGTAGTCCCACCTCAGAGCCCCAAGTTCCACCCTTCTGTTCTGCAATGCCACACCCCAACCAATCACTGCTGCAGCAAAGGGATTAATAATTCTGGTGCCAGCCTACTTTCACTGCAGCTCTTCTCACTCCAACTCCTCCCGATTGCCGGCGCCGCCACGTCCCGCCTCCTTGGACACTCCTCCTCACTCAGGTGTTCATGCTCCGATGCCGCCGCGCTTGTGCTGTAGCCTGTGCCCACTCCCGAGTCCCGATGCTGCTCTCCCCGCGAGTGCTTCCGAATGGCGTGCGCAGCGCGAGCACGACGTGACCTTAAAAAAAAAAAAAAAGTATTAGCTTGCTGTTTCAGTGCTGCGCCCCTTGTGGCACCTCGTGGTAATGCAGCCAAAGCCATTTGAATCTGCCACAAGCTACATGCACTATGGTGCAAGCCAGGAAAAAACCTACATGCACCAGCCTGTTTCTACTTGCACTGGGAACAGGCTGGGTATGCTAATTTCGACCCCCGTTTCCATGGAACCTGGGCCACAAACAAGTGTGGACTCTGCTCTTTCAAGGGGAAGCTTCTTGTGGGACTGAGCCCC
Source organism: Neoceratodus forsteri (assembly GCA_016271365.2). Taxonomy (NCBI): domain Eukaryota; kingdom Metazoa; phylum Chordata; order Ceratodontiformes; family Ceratodontidae; genus Neoceratodus; species Neoceratodus forsteri. The sequence goes on from CM057455.1 coordinate 496,526,858, forward strand.
ATAGAGCAGCAGTGGCCCCTAGAGTACGAATTTATAGTACTACACCTGTCACTCAAAGTGGGATGGAAAATTCTGTGTTATGAAAAGAGTTAAAATAACCCTGATAAGCTTTTCATTTGCCTGTCTTACTTTAGGAGTGTTTTTATAACCATTACCTGGTTCCTGAGCTTTATACAAAATAAAACAGGAGCCAAACAAAGAAGTTATATTATTTTGGCGTTTTAAAGTCATATGACCTTATAGGGCGGGTATCTAAGGTCTGACTCCAGTGTAAACCAGCAGATAGGGTCAGTTCCTATTGGCTGGTGTAGGCAGAGGACTGAGGGGAGTCCCATACTGCCACTGAGTGGAAACTGAGAGGATGTTTGCCATGTCCTTGAAGTTTTATTTTGTGTTTATTATTTTTGTTATTTTGCATCTGTCTTGAAGAAATGTTTATGAAGCAATAAACATTACACTACACAAAGTGTGTTAACCTTATAAGATCCTTGTTGTGTCCATCTGTTATCCCACACCGTTACAGTTGTACAAGCTTCTGAACTTCATCTTCGAGCATGGGGACCGAATTCTGCAAAACCAGGTTCTCCAGAGGTGCATGGGGTCAACAAGATGACATAGTCTCTAATTCTAGAGACAACCCCGAAACAATCACTTCCTTGATCCACTTATCCCATGTGACAGCAGACCATTGCAGAAGGAAGTGATGGAGCCACTGAAAATCAGCAGCTGTAGCAGGGACTGCAGAGCAGAAGGGGTTTTCCCTTCCCTACAGTCACTTGTTTTTGACTGTGGACCTAGATGATTGTTCTCTAAAGCTTCCACCGCTGCCGTCCTCACAGGCCCCTTGTCCAGAGTTCCTGTGTGCATAAAACTTGGCTGGGTAGTGCTGCTGCTGCTGCTGCAGGCAGCCAAGAAGGCACTCCCAACTCTGGGGCATATTTTTGTGGTAATCTTGGAAAACAAAGCAACTGAGCTCAGGATAACACTTAACTACTAGATCATAGTATCTGCTTCAGGCCCAAACAAGTCCACACCTGTGAAGGGGATGCCCGCCACCTTCTGCTGAACTCCTGTGAGAAGGAAGAAATACACAGACACACTCAACATCTAACAGTTACTGCTACTGCCACCACCCTGTCTAAAGCATTGGTTGAAACGATGGTGACCAGCAGCTGGTACTTGGGAAACCAAACACCCCAGATCTCCACAAGGTCCTGCTGGCTGTGTATCAGCAGGATAGACCACAGGTCTGATAGTCTCTCAAACAGCTTGTTCCTGTACCACATCACAAACACTGCATAACTCGCCTGGCAGATGCCTAAGGATGCTGCCATGAAGACCCTCCTACTGAAGTGGTCCTTGTTCTTGAACTCCTTTACTGGGAGCTTTGGATAGTTTTGCAGAACAGTGCAGCTTTTCCCTGACCTTACAGGGAAGGGTGTTCAATAAACGCAGTAAACCACTAACAGAGAACTAAATACAGTACCTGTGGTCTACCTGAAGTAGAATACTTGGGCATGAGGTCAGGTGCTCCAAGCTGTGAATTGTGGGTACTATTACTGCAGGGATAATCAGGAAGGTCAACTCGGGCATGGAATCCATCTCAAGAATGTCCTTCAGAGGGTAGAACTACTGCTTCTGGACTCCCACCAGTGGAGTATTAAGGGCAGAAGACATCTTATTCATTAGTAGACTCTCTGGTGGTCCAATGGATCTTCTCACCTGCTCCTCTAGTTTTATTTATTCCTGTCTATCCAGTGGTCTCCCTTAACCATCCTGTACCTGAAGCAATGGTCCCTCCCCCCAGGATGCATTTCTGATAAGGACATCGGATCACCCACCAACTACAACACTGTTACCATCTGCCTGTAGCTGTAGAGTGCAGCAAGGTTTGCAAGGGTGACTATGCAACTGTTCATGACACAGCAAGCAGTTTGCACGCTGGCTCTTACCCCTTTCCTGACTGTCTACAAAGGCCTTTATGGGTCCAAGGGAAGGGGTTTCTGTGGCAACTGAGTGCTGGCACCAAGTGGTCTGTGCAGTCACTTAGCTCATAACTTTATGGTTATGAATCAGGCCACTGTTATACTTACATTTCTCCCTCCAGCACTGTTTCTTCTCAAGTACATAATCATTTGGAAGACAACTTTAAGGAACACCAGTAGATGAGGGGAAGGAGATGTACTTTGTAAAATTTGGGGCCCTCTGCTTAGGAACCATATATTAAACCTGCTTTGAGAACTGGGCAAAAAGTGATGTCATTACCTAATTTCATCTACTATTTTATGCAAAGGAAATGTTGGAGAATGCCATGTTAGTTGGCAAAAAACACAGCTCAAACATAATTTGTTGGGAGTGCTTCGTTATCTAATGCTCCTATAAAAGAAATTCCACATTCAGTTGTGAAACACTGCTGAAACACATGCAATGAAGAGACTTAGAAAGACTCAAAATCTTGCATCTGAATTGCTGGCCTATTAAAGGCATTACTGCTTCCTAACAAACTGTGTTCAACCTACGTACAGGAAACAACACTTAATCATATAATACTCTAGTTCAAAAAGGCAGAATGCCAATCTAACTGCTACTGAGTTTCAAACCCAGGATTAATGTGTTAAAGACAAATGTCCAAGCTCCCCTAATGTCCCACAACACAAAAGGACAGACTATAACGCTAGTACACAAGTTCTGCTTCAGTGCTAACTAAATGAGATCAGCATGAAAACACAGCTTATTAAACTAAATTTCTTTGAAGTCTCTGTGCTTTAGTGCATAGAGAAAAGTGTCCATTTTAATTTGACACCCACTTTATTTAAAGGCTCTATTATGCAACAACATTACTTTTGCTCTAAAGCATTAAAAATGACTCTGCTATCAGTAGTCTTAGACACAGTAGTTCACTCATGTTAGAAGCATGCCAATTAGCATTTCTGATCATTGGTTAATCATCATTCCAAAGAAGTTATTAATCAGATTTGGTCATGTTGTTAGGGTGATTTAAAAAAAAGATCTACTGTATGACATTTTTACATTCATATTATTTTTGCAAGATTAGTTCAATACAGCTGCAGTAAACAACGGAAACATCTGTCCACTCTTCACTAAGTTGCAATAAATAATCAATTCCATGTAGTTGTCATGTGACAAATTCAGCTACTATGGACAACTAATTATCAACTGTTCCTCACTGAGATTACTGAAGCAAACTGACGACAGTAACAAATGAACCATTGCATTTTGAACATAAAAGCGCCTGCAAAAGCCATCCTTCATTGTGTTTGTCCTCTAGAAGGCTTGCACAGTTCTGCCTGCCATTTTTCCTGTTCTTAGTGAACTACTTTGGTCAACCAATGTTATGAAGGATCTGGAACCTTTCTGGTATACCTCTGAAGACACTGTTTGGAAGTAAGGCATCACTGAATAATTTGTCATCTATAATTACCCCATAGCCTTCACCAGATGATTAACCTGGTCTGCCCATAGCTACCGTATCAGTTACCTACTCTTTTGCATCATCTTCCAACCCGTCTCCACAGCTGACAAATGTATTACTAAAGAATATGCTCTTGGTTTTATAGGAAGGTAGGAAGGGTTTTATGTTTGTTAAGCACCCTGAAAATTAATCAGAGCAGTGTACAACTGACTGTACACTGTACAACAAACAGCACAGACATCAGATTTCACATACATTTTTTGTGAAGTTATTTGCAATTTTTTGACCAGGAAAAGCACACTGAGCTGTGACAACTCATTTCCAGGTGTTTCCTCTTGTAGATTACATGGACCAGTTTTGTGAGTGAGGGATGTTGGCCAAGACACCTGGGGAACGTAGAAACATAGAATCTGTCAGCAAAGGACCGTCTGGCTAATCCAGTCTGCCCAACCATTTCCTACCTATTTTGCCTCTGCAGATCCAAACTGGTCTCCAGCTACCCTCTCCCTTCCTGCCTCTGCTCTACTATACCTCTGTGCTTATACCACGCGTGCTTGAAGCCCTCCAACGTTCTAGTCTCCACTGTCTCAGCTGGCACACAGTTCCATGCATTCACCTCCTTTTCACTTAAGAAATATTTCCTCACATCTCTCCTGAACTTCCCTCTTTCCAGTTTCATCGCATGCCCCCTAGTCCTCATTTGGAAAAGGCTGCCCTCCTGTACCGTTCACCTCTGAGAGGTACTTGACAATCATGTCATCCCTCACTCTCCTCCCCTTCAGGTGTACATGGTGAGATCCCTCAGTCTCTCCTCATAGGGTTTCCCCTGCAATCCCTGCATAATTTTGGTTCCCTTCTTCTGGACTGCCCCCACCCTGTCTATGTCCTTTCCAAGATGCAGCCCAAAGCTGAACATTGTACTCCAGGTGGAGGTGTACCACAGAGTGATACAGTGGCAGCATCACGCATTGTCATATTGCGATACCACATTGAGGTCTTCTGATATAATAACCCTGAGGACCCTTTCCTGCCTAGAGACTGGCAATATCTTCCACCTTAACCCATACTCAGCACTGGGGTTCATATGCCCTGGGTGCATCATTCTGCACTTTTTGTTTTGGCACTGAACCCCAACTGCCATGTCCTTGACCACCCCTCCAGTTTCCCTAGATCCCTGCACACTCTCTCCAGCCCTTCATCAGTATCTATACTATTGCAGATTTTGGTGTCACCTGAAAAAAGGCATACCATTCCCTCCAGTTCTTCTGCAATGTCCCCAATGAGAACACTGAATAAGACTGCTTTCAGTATCAAACCCTGTGGTACTCCACTGGTAACTCTCCTGTCCTTTGAGTGTGTGCTATTCACCACCATTTTATGCCTCCTATCTGTTAAATAATTTCAAACCCACTTTACCATTTTGGACCCTACTACTAAGCTGGGCAACTTCCCAATAAGTCTTCTTATGCACGGCACAACGTCGAAGGCCTTGCTGAAATCCAAATAGGCTACATCCACTACCCTCCCATGATCTATTTCCCTGGTCACTCAGTCAAAGAAATCTATCAGATCTGTTTGGCATGACCCCCTCCCCCTGTGAATCCATGCTGCCTATGGTCCTGCAGCCCACTGAATTCTAAATGCTCAACCAGCCTTTCTTTCAGTAGGGTTTTCATGAGTTTACTCACCACTGAACTTAGGCTGACTGGCCTGAAACTGCCAGTTTCCTCCCTGCTGACACTCTTACGTAGCGGGACATGTCAGCCCTTCTCCAGTCCTCTGTAACCACTCCTGTTTCCAGTGAGCTGTTGAACAGGGCTGTCAGTAGGGCAGCTAGCACCAACCTGAGCACTTCAGTACCCTGGGGAGTATCCCATCTGGTCCCATAGCTTTGTCCACCCTCAGGCCTGTGAGACCTTTTAGGACTCTCACCTCTGAAAAAGGACTTGTGTCCACCTCCACCACCACCTATTCTTGCTTCATGCTGGTGGCCCATCCTCCCAATCCCTTCATGGTGAAGACTGAGCAGAAGTATCTATTCAAAGCTTTTTCTTTGTCCCCTTCTGCACGGTCTCCCCTTCCACCCGTCTAATCCTCAATATCCCTCCCCCTTGCTTTTCTCTTCTTGCTTACAGATCTGAAAAGTCTTATCCCCTTTAGACACGCCTCTATCAATCCTTTCCTCTGTCTGTGAATTTGCTCCCCTAACTGCCCCATCCACTTCCTTCTGCCTGGCTTGGTACACCTCCCTGTCTTCCTCCCTCTGTGTTTCTTTGTACCTCTTAAATGCAATCTTTTTTCTTTCACCAGCTTTGCCACATCCTTGGAAAAATCCCTTACTCTTACAGTATGTGCCATGGGACTGCCACCAAAGATGGCCAGAAAGGACCTCAGTTTAACATCTCAGCTGACGGACAGCATCTCAGCAGTGCACCACCCTAGAACTGCACTACTGTCAATTAAATACAACAAAAAATTAGTTCAGTTTAAATATAAATAACACACATTTAAAACATAAATATCAGAGCTAAAAAAAAACACAAAAACAATGAAATAGAGGGAACCAGCTGCAACAAACCACACAGTGGTGCAGTGGAATGTCTGGTTCAATACCATCATCAGACTCTTAATTGAAAAACATTCAACAAGTTGATCTGGTGCGTTTCATGAGAGCTAATGTTCCACAGGTCTGGAGCGACCACATAGAAATCTTCGCTCCATGCCAGTTTTAATCAAGAGGAAAGGATTCATTGGGTCATAGAACCAAGGCTCGTCCAGGGCAGTGCAGGCTCAAGAAGGCACAGTCCATTAAGAGCTTTAAATTTCAGTAAAATAACCATTAAGTTGATCCTCTGCCTAACAGACGACAACTAGTGTGATGTGTTCTGTCCTCCGACTGGAGCAGAGAGTTCATTCTGCCATGTTCTGTACTAGCTGAAGATGCCAGATCTGGCAACAAGCCAAGGCCTTATGGAACATGTTACAGTAATCAAGGAATGAGGGAGATAAACACCTGCACAACTATCTTCTGATCACAAAATTGTAAGAAGGGGCACAGTCTAATTTTATTTTTTAGGTGATACAAGCGACTGTTGTCTGCACCGACACCAGGGACTCCAGCGACAGCCTCTCATCAAGAATAATTTTCAGACTGCTAACTACATTTCCAGCCTCAAATTGGATCCCATCAAAGCCAAGAGACTTGAGGCTGTTTTTCAAAGTACAAATCTGACAATCCGAGTCCACCGGTAACAATTCTGTCTAGGTCTGATTAAGTGCCAGCGTGTTAGGAGGACATCCAGTCTTTGATTTCCCACAGACACTGTTTTAGAAATAACAGCAAAGAATAACCCTGGTTCTGTACTAAAGAAAGATACAGCTGGGTGCCACCTGCATGAGAGTGAAGCCCAATACTGTACTTTACTATGTTCTTTCCCAACAACATTATGAACACAGTGAGCAACATCAGGTAGAGGACCACCCCTGGGGTACTCCACACTCCAGGGTTATCTGGTGCAACATGAATGTTTCTATTACCACCAACTGCTCCAGTCCACTAGAAACAACTGGAATAGTACAAGTACAGTTCCAAAAAGCCTTCCATACTTCTGGAACCAGTCAACTAATACCCTGTGGCTCTATGTGTCAAACACCAAGGAATGACCAAGGTAAATTAGGATGGACATAACTATCCTGTCCCTCGCTAAAAAAAGATCATTGCTGATCTTTACCATAGCAGTTTCCATACCGTGGCATTATCAGATGCCCAACAGCAACAGCTCAAAATATTACAGCTTGCCAAATGCTCACAAAACTCTCCACTACAGCCCTGTCTAGAAACTTAGCCAAGAATGGGAAGCTCAGCTAGCCCGTCAGCTCAGCAGAAGAGCTGCTGCATGTGAAGCCAATGACCCTGGTCTACTCTCTGAGCCTAGATGCTCTGGTGGGCTGGCACAGAGAAGATTAAGAGACCCATAGGATGCTCTTCTCCTCTGGGATGGATGGGTAGCTCACTCCACTGTAATGTCTCAGGTGACCATAGAAGATAAAGCAGAATAGCCAATTGCATGTAGGAGGGGAGAGCAAGCAGATGCTGGTGCATCAAGTGTGCTGACGCGCGCTCTCTCTCTCTCTCTCTCTCATGGGAAGGTAGAAATGGGGAAAGGGCACCACAAACTGGACAGATAAAAGTCTGGCCCTCACCTACCGCATCTTGGGCTCTGTTCTCCGTTCCTTGGCATGGTTACAGGTGTCACCATCCAAACCCTGCTGGATGAGTGGGTAATGCTTCACACTGTTCAGAAAGGAAGGGCCCTATCTCAGAGTGGGATCTGAGGAGACTTTGCACAGGGGCAGTGCCAAGGGGTCTCGATAGATGTGTCAAACAGTGCTCCAGTTGCAGGTAGCAAGGCTGTGACAGACGGATCCGGTCTGTGGCACAAGTAACGAGGAAAGTACTATAGATTAACATAAATAATGGTATTTTGAAGATAGGCCAAAGGTTTGCAAAGATGGCTTGATCTAAACACTTGAGAATGGGTATCATCACCTCCTTTATTAAGGTGGCCAGAAAGAACCTCTTACTCAAAGAAGCAATAACATCTATGATGGCTATGGCCAGTTGCCCCACATAAGCCTTTATGAGTTAGGTTGGCTGAATGTAGCCAGGAGGTGGTGCATTGCAATGTAGCAAGCACTTGGGCAGCTATTTGAACATACTGCTTTAATGTCAACTCTACAAACTGAAAGACAAACCAGTTCAAAATTGAAAAAAATTACTCATCAGGTACATTTGTGAGTCATACAATAAGCAGCATATCAGCCTTGATGTGTTGCACCCAACGATAGACCTTTAGAACATGAAAGTGAAACTATGTAGTGTGGTCATGTTCCTCTGGCGTTCTAACAGCTGATTTATGACTATAAAACAGAAGACAGCAGTGAAGACTTAGCTAACAAAACCTATGCTGTGTATTAAAAAAACTACAAATACAATAACCAAAGACATATCACAATATGACAAACTGTACAAAATGCAATGTTTAAAACTGTAAAATGCTCATGCAAAAAAAAAAAAAAAACATTTTATTTGACTTGATCTGAAGAACCCTTTTTATTTAGGGTCTAAGGGTGGAGGGTTTGTATGACTCTGTAATGCACCCTATAAAAGAAACATAATTACTGCAGCATTTTATTCTTTTAGTAAAAAGAGTATAATATCATACAAAAAGTTGCTTCCAAGTAGTGACTTGAGAGGCAGGGTTTAAAAACTAATTCTGGAAAAGGTTCTGAAGCACAGAGGTACCAAAACTGACATCCCTTCTCATCTGAATGTCAAAACAGTAGTGGGAAGTAAAGATGTCTGCTGTAGACCAAGTGGCTCCTTACACACTTCTAGCAGGAATATATCCCTTAATGTTGCACAGTGGCAGATGTATATTTACTAGAAAGTAACCGAACCCTTTTGTGGCTCTCTCTACCTGTCTTTTCACAGCAGAACTCAATGCAAGAGACACACAAATGATGAAGTGCCTTTTCCACTGCAGGTTTACCTTTTCCTATCTCACCACAAGTAAATAATCTTTTTTTTTTTCAGTTCTAGACTTTTCTGTCATTTGGATATAGAAACTCTAAGCCCTTTTCACATCCAGTCTGTGAAATTTATTTTCTCCTACACTGGAATGAGGTTTTGGAAGAGGACAGATTGATTCATGTGAAATGAGAAGACCACCTTTGGCAAAAATGTCACATTTGTTCTAGCACCACCCTATCTCTATAAAACATTATGAAATGTGGGTCTGTACAGAATTCAACTCACTGACCCTTCCTGCAGAATTAATAGCTACCAAAAACACAGTTGTCCAGGTTGAAAATTTGAGCTCTGATGAAAACATAGCCTCAAAAGGAGGATTCATCAACTGTGACAGAATCAAGTTTAAATTCCATAGTGGGACTGTTTCCCTTACAGGGAATATACTCATAATACTCATACCTTATACTTATGCCTGGTTAAATAAAGTGATTGATTGACTGATACTGTAAGTGGTTCAGGACATTAAGAAAACCCTCGTGAACACCAGGTGAGCTGTAAAGAACTTTCGACCAGCAGCAGATGTAAAAGCAGAAACAGCCGCCAAATGTACCTTCAGAGTGACAGGTTTCAGGTCTTGGGCCTGTAAATGTACCATCTAAGCCAGTACCACTGACAAGTCTACAGTTCTTGTAGTGATCTGCTGAAAGTTACATCAAATACGGAATTGTTTTCATTTGAATATGTTTTCCTAGTTACTGGCTTTCTATCAACTTTCCCAAGATCTGGTTTGAGAAGCTTAGGTTACAACATTCTACCTCCTCAAGAGCCATGCTCTTAAATTAAGGGATCTGTGGACTGAGTGATAACTCTGCCTGGGAGCAGGTTCTATCTCAGTGGCAGGTCTGCTGGTACTCTCTGTGACATTGTCAGCATCAGTGAGTACCAAGATTGCCTTTCCCAGTCTGGTGCCATAGGAATCATTGCAGCAGCCTCACTTCTCAATTTAAACAACATTTTGGGACTTAAAGGAAATGGAGGGCATGGACACAGGGACTTTTTTCTTCAAGGAACAGCAAGTGCATTCCATCACTGCCCTTACTGAGGAAGGTCTGCAACAAACTTGGAGTAACTTTCTGTTTTCCCATGAAGACAACAGATCTATTTCTGGTACACCCATCCCTGAAACATTAAGTTTAGAAGTCCTTGGTTCAGAGACCATTCATAGGTTACATGTCCCAACCTGCTGAGTGAATCTGCTAGTAAAGTCTCCTTTCATGCTAGTCGTAGTGCAGATAGGTTTGCATTTTGGCTGTAGACCCGGGTTCCATATCTTCACTGACTCTGCACAAGGTTTTGATGACTTTGTTGCTCCCTGCTTGTCTGTATAATCCACAATTGCCGTTTTGTCTATGTGTCAGAACTGTTTGACCTTGCAACAGGGAAGAGAAGGACTCCTTCCTTCCTTCCATTTTCTGTCTACAAAGCTGTTTATCTCCCTTCAGCACCTGGACTGGCCCGTATCTGGACTACCCTTCTGGGCCCCATCATCCGACTTCTGTGGCACATACCTCCTCTGGTGGTTATGCCACAGGACCCTGGATCTGAAGTGCCTAAAAACCAAAGCAGGGCCTGCGAGAGACTGAGCCATCATCATGCTATGGCTGGAGGGTATTTCCTCCTATTTTCTCCCCTACAGGTTGCATGCACATGCAATGATGCATGTGCTTACTCTGCCTCCAGTGAGGCACCCCCAGGTGTCCATGCTTGGTCCTTCCCATGCTGTCTCCGATGCTACTCCTTGGTTCCTCTAGTGTTGTGGGAAGCGCACCTCTTCCCAGGGAGAAGAGCTTCCTGCAGATGCTCAATCCTCGCCCTGCCCAACCCCCGACGGACCCAGGTGCATTCCTGAATCTGGGTGGCTGGTGTGGCAAAGGTAAGGTGCTCAGTGCCTCAGCCCTCCACACCACGTGGCTGGTTGCTTCCTTCCTGATTATACATTCCATTTACTGTTCTCCACTCAAGCTGTCCTCCCACCCTCCCTCCGTTCCTTCCAGATTACAAATTCCACTTACTGTTCTCCCCTCAAGATGCCCCTCCCCCCAATGTGCTACACATGCCTCTATGGCCAGAATCCTTGTAGGTAAGGACTGAAGAAAGGGAATACCCTCTCTGAGGTTGCCTACTTCTTTCCACCACTCCAATGCTTCTAGGAAGCTGCATGACACTGGTAGTTGTTGGTACAGTGGTGCAATTCTCTAATGCCAGTGCCTTCTCAGGCGGTACTTTACATCCCTCATTTGCAATCTTACCCATGACACCACTGTTGTGGGTAGATGCCACATGGCCTAGAAGTCTTACACACTGCTCTGAAGTCCTTTTCTGACCTGTCTGGAATGTGTTTGCACATTAAATCCGAGATTCTGCCCTTTGCAGAGGAAGGAAATGTTTTTCCAGTTCGGCGGCCAGCTCTGCACCTATGAATTCCAGAATCTGTCTGGGCTCCAGCTGTGACTCATCCAAGTTTAGAAGGAAACCTAGCCTCTGCATGGTGCTCCCCACTGTTTGAAATGAGCACACTGCCTCCTCCCTTGTTTTTCTACACCCTAATCAGTCATCTTGTTAGGGAAAAACCATTACACTCTACCTGAGAAGGTAAGCTACCACTACTGGCAAACACTTTATGAATACTGAGTGGTGTGGTGAGACCAAAAGGCATTGCTTAGAACATAAACTGAGCATGCCCTACTCTGAGCCCTAAATACTTACAAATATGCATCACTTAAGTTCTGTGACCCCCCCACCCAGTCCTCTTTATTGTAGAGAGGGAGACAAATTTATTTTTGCATCTCTTGGCCCCTGACCAGGAACTCCTTTCACCAGCCACCAATGCTTGCAGTGCCTGTCCCTCGAGACCCCACCAACCAGAAAACCAGGACTCTTAGGCCACCCACAGTACACCGCTGTGTTGTCTCTCCAGATTACCCCCTGGGGCTGCTCACAGATCTGTTCCCCCTTCTGTCTGGTCACCTATACAGGAGGTTGGGCTAGGTATCCCTAGTACTGACAACATAGGTCCAAAGTGGACATGGGTAAGCAGGTGGAGGTTTTATCCTCTGTAACCAGTACCAGTTTTTCTCCCTTTTAACCCTGCCCACACCCCAGAAGTGTTGTGGCATCAGGCAGCAACAGCATGCCTGGCACATCCTCCAACTGCTGCACTATGAGCTCACCGTCACGCACACCTCCCATGCACCTCCACCTGTGGTCATCCAGGTGGTGGTACACCAGTGGGATGTGGATCCCACCCCCTGGAGGACAGCATCCAATGAAATGCTCAATTTTCTGCCCCCCACCCCCGCCCTCTGACGGTCCTGGCTCATTCCCAAACCCAGATAATCGGCACTGTGAGCAGTAGCACTACTACTGCAACTGCAAGCCAGTGGAGTCAATTTATATGGTGTTATTCTGAACTTCCCTTTGTTCAAGTGTCTGTTTAGAAGCCTCAGGTCCAGATGTGTCACCACTACCCATTTTTCTTCAGTGTGAGAATATACCTGGGGATGAAACCCCTTCCCAGCTGGGAAACACCACTGCATTTAACCCTAACAACTCTGTCATCTCTAGTTCGAGCAGCAGTTTTTGCTCTGGTAGTGAGCTGTAAACAGTGAATTTGCTTAACTTTAGGAATTTTATAAATTGAAGGATTAAGCCTGGTCTTATTAACCTATTAGCTCAGAACTGGGGCACAAATCAAGTAAACTGGCATCTGTCAAGAGAAGCATCTCAGTCAAAAAAACAGAGAGAGAATATAAGATGAGAGTCCAAAACCCTTCCATCTCATTTTTTGGAGATGTTTAACACTGGGAAAATGAATGAGAGTTCCTTGATGAACAAAGCAGAAAACTCAATAGCACAACAACACAACATGATCTCCCAAAACTAAGAGCCTGTTGCTGCTTGGACCCATCTTCATGGAACTTCTGATGGCATCCTCCCAGAGCCAGGGGAAGGGAACATTGTTTAACCAGGAGTAGCACACTAAGCCGGAGCTTGTTTCCAGATGCGACCTGGGAGCACAAGGAAGTTAAGTGACTTGCTCAGGATCACACAGTATGCACCTAGGCGGCTGTGGGATTCAAACCCAGGTCTCCAGATCTGTAGCTCAGAGCCTTAACCCACTGCACTATACTGCCTCCAGAAAAAGAGAATGGGCTCACAACAAAATCATGCTGATAATTCATTCTTTAGGTTAGAACCATGAACCAACTACAGAAGAAAGAACTTCCGTTCTGTGAGTACAGTACTTAAAATTATAGTATAATCCTCTTCTATGCTGGTTGCCATATCCAGGAAGAGACGAAAACTGTGTCCAAAGAAACAGGAATCAGCTAGAGCCTGTTCCCTTAAATGAGGAACTACAATCCTGCTGATCCCTCCTTTCCACAGGCAGCTGACCCTTCCTATTCCTTACAGCATCCAAAATGTTCACATATTTTAGACTAAATTACCTGCCACTGGAGAACACAACTCCTAACAAATTCCTCTTGGAAGTCTCATCCATCAGCCAGTGGCATAGCCTGACTTCTCTCAGAATGGCAGCAGCTACAGCACAGCTATCATCTGATAGCCACTGCACCTCAAGTTTTCTAAGAAGCAGATACTGTCTTATGCCCTGTACACACTCGCGATCGAGGGAGAGTAACGGTTTTGGGACCAGTTCAGCACTCACCATTACAGCAGGTCCACACTACCCTGAAACCGTGTTTCCCCAAGGTGTGCTCCCGCGTGTCTCGCATCCACATTCCACCACTCCAGCGTGTTTGGTGAAGGCCACCATGATCCGAATCCAGTAAAGTGACGCACACAATCCCAGAATGATGTGCATCACTCCCCAATATATCCCAGCATGCCGTTTCCATGGGCACAGTAAACAGAAACGAGTATGGCGGCAGATTTTAAATTTCCCCATACAACCACTGATGTTTTTTAAGTTGCCATTATTGGCTTGTGGGCAACTTAAATTGTTTTTACAGCCCTTCCAGGTTCACGATGCACTCTTCTCACACCCCCTCATGGGACACCTGGTGGGGCCATGGACGACCAGTGGTAACTGAATGGAGTGTTCTCCCATCTGCACTGGTGAGTTAACACTTTTGGCCACGGTTTTAACATCTAACCATTTCTGCTACCGATCTCAAGACTACCTTCCAACAGGTCTCGAGATCAGTAGCAAAAATGCATCAGGTACCCTTACCAGCACAGATGCGAACCGTTTTTAGCATGTTCCATAACGGTTGCGACGCGCGGTAACAGTACTCACAGGTGAGTGTGGACACGGCCTTAGTGTAGGAAAAGTTTGTTACTTAGACAGTCCTCGGGAAAACCATACAACAACGTGGTCATCCAATCACAGAGGGCCCAAGCCCCCAAACTTGAAGGGGATGCAATGCTAACAGCTGATCCTGCAGTGGAGTCAGCATGCCAAATGGCAGAGTGTTATTATCAGCTCATTCCTATTGTAGAGTGGCAGCTGCCTTCATTGGGACAGCCATGTTGTTCTATACTGGAGTTTGCTGCACACATGATCAGCATGGTCTGTTGTATTATAGGCAGTTTCCTGGAAAAAATAACATTTTGCCCATTCTAGGAGACTTAACCTTTATGGTCAAGGACTACCCACTTTTATCTGACTACTTGTCAAGAATGCAGGGGGAAAAAAAAGGGAAATGTTCGTGAACAGTATGTTTTTGTGAGCTTGATAGGATTAGGTTCACTATCAGCAAGTGACAAGTAGAACTTCCACTAGTTGCACATTTCTGCATATTACTTCAATCAGAAAGGCAATAAAACTGTACATGAAATAAACATATTATGATGTCACAACAGAGAATTATGACTTTAACTCTTCCAGTCCCCTAGCCGCCATATGTCGTCGGAACCATCCATTGCTGAGCCCGACCCAAAATGGCCACCGGGCAAGAATGAGTTAAGTAATGAATAAGCAGTAAGGGCAGAAGAACTACAGTAGGGATAAAGATCCCGTTTTCATTCAAATTTCCCCAGTAGTACGAACATCCATAAGAACATATGACAGCGCCGGCAGAAAAAGGCCCATAGGTCTATCAAGTCTGCTTGAGTGTGCAGCTCCCAGTTTACTTCTGCTGCAGCTGCCCTCCATTCCCCTTCAGTCATCCCCTCCCCAAGACTATCCCCCCTTTGTTCTTATCTGTACTTACTTAATTCTATCCCATCCCCTTTTAAAACTGTCCACTGTCTTCAGTGCAATCAGCTCCTCCAGCAGTGCATTTCACCTAGCCACCAGCTTCTCTGTGAAGTAGTGCCTCATCTCCCTCCTGAATCTACCCCCTTCCAACTGTGCCCCCTCGTGATCCTTCCTTCAAGTGGAACAATCCTCCCACTTTGAACCTGTTTATGCCTTTTAAGTATTGAAAGGTCTCTATCACGTCCCCCTCTCCCTTCTGTCCTCCAGGGAATACATACTGAGCTCCCTTAATCTTTCCTCATGGAGTTTTATCCCCTAGACTTAGAATCATCTTTGATGTAATAAATAATGGAGAGGAAAAATTTATAGAAGATATGTGAAATATAATCTGAATTGTGCCTAAATATTATGTTTTCCAAAATTTTCCAATAGGTACCAACTGTTCTTTTATACTTAACATTGGAACAACATTTACACTTAGCATTGGAACACTTGTTTTAAAAGTACAAAGATGGTATACTACGCATACTTTCAAGGTTATACAGGTTCTTTTGAAAGGTGCAGACTATGGTGTAAGAATTTCATTTAACTACTTCCTGGTCTCCAAAAGACAGAGGTCAAAATAAAGTTTTGCCATCACCAGCCAGCAGGGCTAAAGACTGAGAATATGGAGTGGCCCTACTGACTTCTCCACTGGTCCAACCGGTGTACTTACTGAAATGTCACATTCTCGAAAACGAGACAGCAGGGCTCAGTAAAGGAAAATTTAACTAGCCCAATACAACATAAACCAACATTTAACTAGTGGGCCAATGCCAGTTTTGACCCCAAACAAACCAATGATACCATTTTGGGAACTGAAGATATGATTTAACTTGGGTAATACAGCAATCTTTCAGTATTTGCAGATACCTCATGTAGCAAGGGAAGCTTCTTGAGATCATCTGTAAACATGCTTATTATGTTGTACCTTCTTTGTAGGTGCTGTCAATGTGAGTTTCACTTTTAGGAAAAAGTAATTCAGGATATGGCAGGACCTCTGGGACACAGAAGAGCGGAGGGAAGCTGCCAGGAGAAACAATGCCACTGTTGAAGTGTCGTCACGTGACCACCAGGGACCAATAGGGTCCTGGAGGTGCAGTATTTATTCCCATAGTGCTAGCGACCCCAACATTTGGAACGCAGCAGAATTTGGGACCTCAGAACTGAGGGCCATAGTGCAGGAGGCCAGCATCTGAAGGTAGTTCCTAGTTCCACTGGGAGCACTGCCTGTACATCTGCTGAGCAGCAGTAATAGAAAGTAGGCATCACTACCCTGGTACAGGCTGGGACAAGGTACCACAACAGAGGCACTGCTAAAGTAACCAGATCTACAGGCACATCTCACTAGTCTACACTCCCTATCTTCCATAGGCCAATGCTGTAGTTTAAGTACAAGGCCTACAAGCAAATTCACTCTAGTCTAAACTTCCAATCTAGGGTAGGTTAATACCATAATAGTACAACCACAGTAACAGTCAAACCTACACCGGTCACAATCAAGTAAAGGTACTATAAGCAGACAAGCGGTTGGAGTGAGATAGTGACCTGCCGGGAATGTGGCATAGCCATCTTCTGAAGGATGCTCTGGCAGATAGGGAGTGCCTAGTTTGTAGGAGGCTGGGGTTCCTGGCATACCTCTCAATTGTCCCTGATTATGAGGGCTGTCTCTCATGTTATCCCTCAAAATGACTCTGTCCCTCTTGAAAAAGGTGCTGCCCACAAGATAATGTGCTGTAAGTTCAGGCTTTAAAGCAGAAACTCATGACATCCAAAGATGTTTAAAGAAAAATAAACGTTGTACAAGCAAACACAATGGTTTCCACAGTGTTCTAAGCTTGTATCTTCATGTTTGAGGATATGTTCATCATTATGAGGGTCAAATGTCCCTCATCATCCCTTATTCTGAGTGTCCGTAACACTCATTTCAATGATAAAAGGTTGCGAGGTATGGTTCCTGGTGGAGGAAAGAACAGTTACGTAAGAACTTACCATAACAGTAGATCTTTGAGAGGATCTCAGTTATCAGGTAACACCATAGGAACTTCACTGTCGGTGAAGGGGAATCCACACGGAAGATTTTCAGCAGTACAACTGGGTTGACCACACCGTTGACGTTCGCTGACATCATCAACCCTATAAAGGCGCAAGTGGCCCCGCTCTCTCCTCAGTTAATAATAATAAAACTTTATTTTTATGCTGCCTTTCCAAAGCTAAGGTGCCGAACAAGTTTAAAAACAAATAGCATATTGCACTGATTACACCAACTTGGTTAATAACAATCATCTCACGGAAACTGAGGGAGGCAGCCTCATGCCATTGGGGACCGAGGAGAGAGGGAGATGCCCAGACCTATATGAAAGGCTGGATACACCATGGCCTGAAGCTATTGAAGAATCCAGTTTGTAGCATAAAACGTCACTGTTATAAGTTTCCCATAGATGCTCATACAAACATACAAAGGAGCAAGCAGAAGAACGCCATTTGATCTATTAAGTCTGCTCATAATGCAGGGTCCACAGCTTTAGCTAATGTTCCTGCCCTCCCTCCCCACTCCTCCCATTCTCTCTACCCATAATCCTTACCTTCCCCGGTGCCTATCCCAGCCTCTCTTAAAGCTGCCCACTGTCTTCAACAAGATGACCTCTTCCGGCAGCGCATTCCAAGTGTCCACCACCCTCTCTGTGAAGAAGTGCTTCCTGACCTCCCTCCTAAACCTCCCACCCTCCAGCTTAAGACTGTGCCCCCTCATGTTAGGGCTGCCACTCAGCTTAAAGAGACTCCTTATCAACATTACTTATCCCTTTCAAGTATCTGAAGGTCCCAATCACGCCTCCTCTCTCTCCTGTCTATGTGAATCGCTTTAAACACTAACATAATATTCTCTTCAACATCAAATTCAACTTAGGTAAATT